>WEKY01037150.1:80879-96626 GCA_013390045.1 Picathartes gymnocephalus
TATAGACCACAGTGAAAGGGTGCCAAGAAGTAAAAAAAAAAAAAAAAAAAAAAAAAGTTTAGAATCTTATCAGGAACACCTCTGGAAACAATGAACTACTACATTTTTAATGATCACAAACCAAACAAAAGACCAGTATTTCTGCTACGAAATCTGAAAAATGAAGTATTTCTTTACAAATCATGGGGCTAAGAAGTTTTATGTATCCACTGCCCATGGTATCTCTCTATGCCTGGAAAAGCTCTGTATTAGGCAATGAAGTGATACTTACTGAGCCTAACTCTCAACTCGTCAGATCTAAAACCAAAGCATTTTACAGTCAAAATAAAAGATTTAGTTAAAAATTACCAGTTGAAAGATCACAGTTTAGAATACTAACAAGGCCTGATGTGGGAAAACATTTTCGTCTTCCACAACTTGTATGTTAGAAGTTATTTCAGTTAGAACTTAACTGTTTTGTAACATGTCAGCAGCCTCAGAGAAGTACTCAAAACACCTCCATATGTACTGCCTATGTAAAGGAAGTCAGTCACAAGTAATAGCAGAGAGGGGAAAAACTGGGTTTCTAATAGTGCAAGAAGAAGGAGACCTCAAAAAGAACAGTCTAAAGAGTAGACCAGAAGTTGTATAAGAAAGAAAACCCCATCATTTCAGTGATGCGTGATTACATAGTGAATGAAGTGAAGCCTGGGAACAGAAACAGGATGCAGAACAGGAGGGTTAGGCAAGTCAGTAGAGATGAGAAAGTTAGAATTAAAAACGGGCAAAAGCAGCAGAAAAACATAGATGTAAGGAAAAGCACGGGAAGTAAGTGACAAGATTTTTAGTTTCTATCAACAACAACAAAAAAATAAAGCAAGCACCGTTAAACAGAAATTATTAAAACTCATCAACAGAAAACTACAATTTTACCCTATTATAACTAACAAAATTTATGTGTTTAATGAGCAAAACTTACACTACAGTCTCCACACCATTTTTATTATATCATCTATAATAACAAAAATGCACAATCCCAGGAATCTACAGGTTTGTAGAACAAAACCAAAACAAAATCTGCATTACTTTGTATGATGCAGCCTGCTGACGATATTCTACCAGTGCATTTGTGAGAGTCTGTGTAACTTTCAGGATAAATGAAGCATCATCTTCATTCAGTATCTCAAAACTTTGCTAGGAAAGAAAAAAAAAAAAGAAACAAAACAACACACCATAAAACATTTTTCCTCTGAAAAACAGAAGTATCACAATTTATAAACAAGCCTGCAGGAACCTCATTTTCTCTATGTCTCTACTCTTCTGTCAGACTTGGCTGAAATTACAAAGCAAATACAGTTTTTATTTTAATCCCATAAATGGGGGGCAGGAAGGTGGAATTAAAGAGAATCCTAAGAGAAGGAAGATGCAGCTACCTGACACAATCATTTGAAAAGGAACAACACACAAATATGCCTGGAAATACATAGAAGGTAATGCTTTTCCTTCAGTATTTCGATCTCTTTCCAAGATGCCTGCATACAAATGAATGTGTACACCTTCCCTAAGGCAGTATAGTCATAACCCATTTCTCTAGAACATAGCAAAAAGCCGGAATGCTACTGAATTTAAAAGTACATGCTGCCTTGCCTTGCATTAACCGTCTTCCCTAAAAGGCTGAGGAAAAAGCAGTCTTGAAGCCCTGACGCTCTACTAGGGAAGCAAGTGCTAGCACCAACAGTGCTCATAGAGAGGGCTGCATGTGTCACTGTCACCCTCTTGTCTACACCAAGATCTGCTGAAAACACTTTCTTGGGGACAAGGTAACACAACTCTAGGTGTGTCCTAAGAGCTCAAAGTTTTCTGGATTAGAAAGAAACACCTTTAAGCACTCCAGACAATGGAAAATAAGTCATAAAAACCTAGCATTAAGTTTGTATGAGAAAGTGCAATTGGGATTTTATTACATTTTTAACACTAATAGTATTTATTTCTCCTGGTTTTCAGAAGTTATATTTAATGAAGATCTTATCAAAAGCTAGCGGAAAAAAAAGATTAAACTGTGGCAAGGATAACTTTGCTATGAGGTAATAAGAGAAATACAGTATTGATAATTATTGGACAGCTTTACAGAATATGAACAGCAAGTCCAAAAAAGATACCTGTAAAATTAGTTTCCACCACATAAGAAACCTTTGAATCCAACAACAACAGAAACACTTAATGCAGCTTTTGGAAAAATGACTGTAGATGCAAAAATAAATGATTTTCACACTTTCCAAAACAGACCATTGTTCCAATCACATTCCCAACAGTCCTCTTTTCTTCTCAGAAGACAATCATACTAAGTAAGAAGATGCCTCAAAACAAGTTCTATTAACAAAGGGTAATCTCTATACCTAGTAATTCCCTATTAAAAAAACAAGAGGAAAAAAACCATTTTATGATAGTCAATAGTGCCTAAATTACCATACAGTATATCAGTCAAGCAACTAGCAGTAAAGATTTTTGTAGAGTTTGTCCCTGGTGCTTTTATGAAAATCACCATTTCTCTGTGCAAGACCACGACTGTTGTTGATACATCTAACAACCGGCAACTGAGAATTTTCCACTCTCATTGATTGTATCATTGCTGTGCATGTGTATATAATACACATTTTCAACAAGTGAACAGAACTTTGGTGTTCTGACACTTACTTTAGAGAGGGAATAGGCAGATTTTGCAGTTATGGCATTTTAGGCCAGGGCAGGGGAGGAGCCCTATTTTAAAGGCACAACTTGCATTTTATTTCTTAAAAATCCCTTCTTTCCTTTTTAGGAATCTCTAATATTTGTCTTCATTCTGCTTCTTTCCATTACTGAATTACGCCTTTCCAAATTCCTCATTTGTATGGAAACAAAGGAGAAAAAAAGTTTTAAAAGGTCATATTACCTAAACATGTAGTTAAGGAGTGAAGCTAAGATATAGTCAAAAAAAAAAAGAATTTTCAATGCAAGTCATTCCTCTGACAGTAAACCAGTACTTTGGAAAAAACGATGTCTAGAAACTTGACAATTAATAGATACGCTATAAATTCAGTGACATTCATTTTATTCTGAAATCTGCCTTCTGGCAAAATGGTAATCTGTTAGATTACCACACTGCCTACATTCTGCCTTTCATTACTTGCTACATTTTAGACTTAGCAAATCAGTGATTTCTCTTTTTAGTTTTCTAATTTATTTTCCAAAAATTACCTTGCAAGGTAAGATTTAACACTCACCAAATAACCCAACAGTTCTTCTTGACTAGTGAATTCTTCAGGATTTGCTGTAAATTCTTGCTGTTTAACACAAAGAAAAAAGAGGTCCTGAGATGTACTATATGTGGTAAATACAAATAAACAATAATAATTATGGTTACTCTAAAATTCAAATTGTTTGTACTGTTATGAAATGTGTACATAGGTTTTAATAACAAAGTAGGAAAAAAACCTTGTCAATAGTTTTGCCTTAGTAACTTGTAGCTAATATATTGTCAATAATATTAATTTGTGTAAGCAAACACGACTGCCAATCATATATTAATTATTTCCCCAATTATTTGGAAACTGGAGTAACCCATTAACAGAAGAATACTTACCTCAGCTTCCTTGTTTTCTTCCTCTGATTGTTTATTGGTCTCACACCTTAAAATAGAATAAATAAAACATTCAGTTGGCTGATCCAGCAAAAATGTGTAGCCAGCTAATAACTGATAATCAGTTTAAATTCCTGACACACTACTACAACAGTAGTTCTGACACACTCTGAAAGAAAGGTCACATATTATTTCCTCAGAGAAATACCAGCAGTCTCAGACCAACAGAAAAATTATTTATGGGGTTTGGGTTTTTTCAGTGTGATTATCTAGCACATAAGCTCTAAAACCCAGAGTTAATAAAAAAGCTTGACATTGGTAGTAATAGTTGTAAGATTTTTGTATGCATTGCAGCGAGGCAAGGCTCCTAATTACAGCTGGATTTTTATCAGCACTTCACAAACTTGCCTTTAAAAAAATTCAGCTATTAAAAATTAGTGGTTTAGAATGCAGTCACACAAATAGTGGGCATAAAAAGATTCATATGGCTAAACAGTCCTCTGCCATATTTGTGCTGTTCTGGCATTACAACTACTACAGATACATTCTACCCCTTTGGAAGCACAGGAACCAGGGCAGAGAATGGCTGGGTGTTTCTTAAATTAACCAAAACCATATGACTGCCAAGCCTAAGCCCTCTTCTACCTTGAAATGTTTCTTAGGAATCAAAAGTTCAGTAAAAGCAGATGATGATAAAATAATTTACACCTTCAGATGACTGTTCAGAAACTTAACTTCAAAGAAATAAGGAGTCATAGAAATTCTCAGATAGATATTGCAGAATCTTTAAGTGGAAACAAGCTGTCAATGAGGATCTGATCTTAATTATTTTAAGAAATTATACATTGAGTTCATATCTCTCAGTAGTCTCACAAAAATAAACAGTAGAGGAACAAGCTGAAGTCCTAACTTAGTAACTAACTTCCAAGTCAGTCTCTCACTGAAACACCTGGCTGTTCATAGTCACCCAGGATCCATCTGAACCAGATTAAAAGAGTAACATTAAGTGTTATTCCAAAGGAAGTTGTTCTTAAAATTTAAAAGTACAAGACTGCACAATGATGATCAGCACCAGGTAGAAGTAGACCTCAGTATCTCCAGATGTGGATAGCTGAGCTTTTACTTGTTTCCTGTTCTTCATGTTTTCATGAAATAATTGCAATTCAGAACTGTTAGTTATTTGAAAGCCAGTAAATGAATACAAAGATTCATAAATCTGGACTTGAATCTGGTTTCAGCTGATCCTCTTCCAAATTGGTTGCTCCACAGAGAGGCAAGTTCTACAAAAGTGTTTTTCAGGAACATGAAAATTTCTCCCTTAACAATAAACAAGGGAAAGGGATTCCAAGGGAATGCCATTAAGAGCAAAACCAAGTAACTAAATCGTTGGAACAAAAGTCCTGTGTTTGGGTTCGTGTGTATCCCTTACCAAATGCCTCCTGTGGCTCCTAGTGCTGCACAAAGATGACCAACATTGAAGATTTCCTCCTCACACAAATGCTGACAAAAGTTGAGTTCAGACTCAACTCACAACGCTGTTACTAATAAGATGCTTACAAGCAGCAAGCACAGTTTCATCATTTTAGAACACTCATTGTTCCTCCACGAAATCATTTGTAAAGAAGAAACACCAATTGTTACAGCTGTTACTGATTGTCTCTCCCTTCCAAAATCAGTTCATATACCACCCTAACTACCTGATATGAACCTGCAACAGAGGCAGTTTTAAACCATGAGGAAATGTTCTTTTTGAACATTTTGAGCAGCACATGACAGCTATACCTTAAAGATAATAGTTAAACATAAAAGCCAGCCGCATCCAGAGCAAAGTCTGAGGTCACTTTACATATACTAGGTTTTCTGTTATGACAGAAGCTTACAGCTGAGCACAATTTCAGAAGACAGGAATTTTACTGTGCAAATCCAATAAAGACAATTGTCATGTATAACGTTTTCCTTTAAATTAATTTAAATGGGTTTGAAGGTGGTGACTTTTTTTGTTTGTTTTACCTTTCTGAGTTGTTGCGTTTGCTGCTTTCAATAGCATTATTAGGTTCAACCTTTTCATCTGGTTTTGCCAGTTCTTTCTGCCTTTTTTCATTCTCCTCTTGAACATTATTTTCATCTAAAACAATAAAAGAGTACATTAAGTAATGTTTTTCCAGTGTTTTAACTTTAAAAATACTTTAAACAAAGAATACTTCTAAAGACAACATCAGTAAAACCTAAAGGTGGAAATAAGGTATCTTGTGAAGAACTAAAATAAAAACTGAGCCTAAAAAATCAGTATAAGTAGAAGGTTTTCTTCACAAACACTGCCACAGACCCCAAGGCCATCCACACAACTGTGCAAATTCACCTTTATAACTCAGCCGTGGAAGCCATGAACAGGCCCATACAGTAGTAAATAACTCATGCACTGGTGGAGCTAAAAAAAAAATAAAAGAAATCATTTTTTCTCTTACCTTGAGTAAGGTCTGTCAGGTTCCCATCTTTATTATCTGTTTTTTCTGCATTACTAAGGGGCGTATCCACATGCTGAACTTTAGCTTTTGAAGGGTTGTCATCTGCATTGAGAACTAAACAAACATGCTCAAAATGTAGCACAATAGACATTATCTTGAAAGAGGGTGGTTCTACTACTGCACTTCGATTTCACCTAGCTCTGTTTCTGTGCAACAGTACTTACAAACACCAAGAATAATTTTATAAGCATTATTATGTGACAGCACATTAAATACAAACTACAAATCTGCAACAAAGTTCAAAGTATTTTATACCCTGGTTATAATTACATGCTTGCATTTCTTATATATGTAAATACTATAAATGTACTACAATGCCACAGAGTCACATGCAAAATTAGACACATTAACCAGCAGGTTACAGTCAAGAAATCTAATTTGAATAGGACTTATTTCAGACCACTTTCCTAGATTTAAAATTTTTAATTTAAATTTTAAATTTAAAATTTTAATATTTTTCCTCTTCAGAGTACAACACTGCTAATTGAGATCATCTCATTACTTCTACTGAACTATTTTAAGGTACCATTCACATACTAATACACATTAAAATGAAGTACATCAGTTTTAATTGGAAGCTTTATTTTTCATGCAATGAGTATCTCATAGCAAGTTTTAGCCATTTCCTCAAGTGGCATGCAGTCATACTGTCTGTCCACCTGGAGAACACTGTATTACAATGAGTTTTAAAACATAGAACTGAGTGGGGAAATGTCACAGACATCACATTCCTACAAATTTGTGAGTAGCAATGGATAGTAAAACAGAAAATTTTCTTCCAGTGATAAGAGCCATAGCTGTGCTTTAAGAATTCTGTGTGGCTTTCGGTACTGCAAATTAAATACAAGTATAGAGCCCCAACCTGCTCCTGTTGTCCAGTTCACCAAAATCCTGGTGAGTATCTGGCATTGCAGATATTACCCTGGCCTGATTTAGATCAAAGGAGAACCAAATTAGAAATGGACAATTTGCACCCCATTGAGCACACTTACATCCTTGCCATTTCCTTCTCATTGCTGGAGCACCTGTAACAACCTAAAAATAAAACCCATTTATGTTAGTTACTCTGTGGATAAAATTATTTCATAGATATTCCATCAGCATTAATTTTATTTTTTTTAAGAATATATGACCAGTAGTGTAAAAGATATGTAAATATCTCTTAAGGATATTGAGCAAGAACCTGGACACTTATTTACCACAAATAAATTTCTTGTAGAGCTTAAAAAAAAATTAAACAGCTGGTTTCAGAAGATACAGCACTAAAATTAAACCGCATTACACATGCTTTGTTTAAAAATTCCTCACATCAAGGATGGATTTGCAATGGATGTAATAAACTACCCAGAAAAGCAAAAAGGTCTACAAAATATAGATGGAAGTAAATATTTTTGTATCCATGAACATAAATCTGAAGTCAAATAAATAGTCTCAAGTCAAGAAATTTAAGTAGGTCAAATGAAAGTGTTGCTGCCAACAGTAAGTTGCTTTTCTTTTTAAGCAGAGGTTAAAAATGAAGGATATGCAGACAGAATGGATTTGATAATCTGAAATCTCTCCCTTCTACAGCATTCATTCTTGACTTGGTCTTCTGATATTCCCATACTTGTTTTTTATCAGAAAAGGGCAGGATCAGAGCAGGCTCTTATCCTTGAGCCTAAGTGTGACAGTATCACACAGAAAGAAACACGGGTCTTTTTTCAGATGGGCAGGACACCACCAGCTTTAACATCGGAACCCTGGGAACTCCACTCTGAGACGAGACATCTATGCACATTAAGTAGCACTAGCAAGGGATCTTGTTAAGAAACACTGCTTAGCAAGCAGGATGCTGACAGAAATTGAAGCTGTTGGAGAAAACAAATTTAATGTGTACCATGAAGAACAGCTCAATAAGCTTGTCATAAAGCAGCTGATGGTAAGGTGCACCTCAAGAAGAAACTTCACCAATATCCTGTCCACATAAAGGTATCATAAATGATACTGCAGTGTAAGTATCAACAGAGAGCAATATGAAGATATCTCCACACGAATATGTTTCTAAGGGTGCAGCTCCCTAAGAATTTAAGCTTATGGTGCTTCTGTGATCCCATGGCACTGCTAATCCCATGTCAACCTGCAAATTCCCACACTTCCATCTGTACTATCAGAAATTTTACCTGGCTCCCAAGAATTGCCACAAGCTGCTTACAAAGCAGGAACTATTCAGAAAAGCTATAAAGGCAGTTTTCCAGCAACAAAGAAAACTTATTTTATACACACACGAGTTACGAATTTATTAAGTATTAGTGTATATCTTTTGCGTTATTTGTGCACTCAGGGAAATTTTGTCCAGAATAATCCTGGAAGAATTACTAAAATGACAAAAAGCACCTGTAATAAAGGTTAAAAAACCCAGTATTTTCCTACCTTCCAAAACATATCTGCCCAACGTAACAGAAATTATATTCTTTGTTTCTTTAATAAATAAAAAGCTTCTGGAATTCTTAAGAGAAATGTACCTGTACTTGTTTTCTTCCTTCTTTCTTCTCAATTGTTAATCCAACTTGCCTAACTTTTTTGTTCAGTTCAGAGCCTTTACCCTTAACTTCATCAGATTGTGCTATCTCTGGATAATGTTGTTTCTAGAAAATAAATGCAAGTCCTTAAGTCACACAACTCCTTCCAGACCTAGCACAGTTAATAATCATGGGAGATAAATCAACTTCTACATATACATAGCAGAACTTATTAAAATGGTTACGCACAGAATAATTTAGGGAACTGAAGCCAAATCTTCAGTTCAAAATAGGGTTGTCACTGAATGCTGAACTGGTTGCACAGGGCTTGGCCCACTTGAGTCTAAAAACCACTGGAGAGAAAAAGAGATTCCCCCCTCTCTCTGGACAGCATGCTCCAATGCTTGACTGCCCTCACAGCAAAAAACTTCTTTATGTCAAGTAGGAAAACCCCCTGTTTGAATTTATGTTCCTGCAAGAAGTTCCATAAAGGGTCTGGTTCCACCTTCTAAATAACCTCCTCTGAGGTACTGGGGGGTTACGATGAGATCCTTCTGACACTTTTTCTTCTCCAGCCAGAAGAAACCCAATTAATTACCTTAACTTCCTCTTCATGGTAAAAGTGTGCTTCAGCCCCGTGACTATCTTGGCAGCTCTCCACTAGACTAGCTCAATTTCATAGCTTCCTTTCTGCACCAGCACAAAACTGAACACTATACCCTTGATATGGCCTAGCAAGGACCAAGAACGGGGGAATAATCACTGCCTTTGATCTACTGGCTGTACCCTTGTTAGTAGAGCTCAGCTTGCTGTTAGCCTTCACTGACACCAAGATACATTACTTATTTTGAGCTTCTTACCCACCAGGCTCCTTTTTCAGGAGAGCAAATTCCAGGCATTTAGTCTCCTGCCTTTTCTGCTACCTAGGGTTAATCCAGCTCAGGTCCATGACTTCGAAGTTATCCTTCATGAATTATTTTATTTTGTAGTATTTAAGAATTTAGCAGAGATGCAGTTAACAAGTATAAGATGCAGAATTGCAGGAAACAGTTCCATGTAAGCATGAAATACAATAGCTGAGAACATCAAAACTCAGTGTGTACATCTGAATTAATGAGCAGAAACAGCATGGTGTTTATGAAAGACATCACTGCAGATTCATAGCAGTACACCCAACATTAGGCATAAAACTGCTCCAAAATACTATGTGAATTCAGCTGTCTAAGAGATATGTGGAATATAGTGGAATGATATGTGGAATATAGTAAGATATGTGGAATATAGTACCAATTTTGAGAGACTTTTATGGGAAGTATCAAAATACTTTTCAGAATATTGCTTTCTCAGTTTTGTTAAAGCCCATCCTAAGCCAATATACTCAAGTAAACATTCAAAGACTGGAGAGCCTCATTTCTCTAAACATATTGAAAATGATAATGTGTTCGAATGTTTGTGAGCTGACATGAACCTCAAGAGATTTGCCAATTGTCATAAAACAAGGAACAGAACAGACATGTCTTGTCCAGCCTCAAAACAGAATAGGAGGTGAGTTCTCCTGCCCCCAATTCCAAGTCACAGTATCTAATAATCTAATATGTATCAGATTATCTAATATGTATCATATGCATCTATAATTATGTTCCTTTTAAAGCATCTGAAAGATGGAACAGTTTCTTCATTGATCCCGTTCTTTTACATAATATAAAAATCAATCAAAAATCTACTTCTAGTCCATTTTAGCTATAGATTTCATTACTTGTTGACCAAAACAGAATAAACCAAAAATTCAGCGTTGAGCAATGGACAGACATACACATTATAGATGAGAAGAATTTTAAGTCTAGTCATCACAGTTGCACAATTACAATACAAAGGTTTTCACAAAAGCTTATGTAAAACCTTAATTTTTTTAGAAGTCAAAATATGACTAGCAAATTCTCTCCTTAAATCACTGCATTAAAACAAATACACAACCAAACAAAAGAACTTACCAAGTATGCCAGTCTGTGCTTGGAACCACAAACATGCATGAACATGTTACTCAGTCCTGTTTTACAGGAGCATAGTTGACATTCATAGAGAAAAGGAACATTGTTTTTTTTTCGGTATTCTATTATGTAATTAAGTCCTGTATTGAAAAAAACAAAACAACAAACAACTTAGGAAATTTGATGTTTGCTGGAACAAATCATCAGTGCTGGTTGCAAAAGCACTGATTTTAAAGCACTGACATGTAAGGAAAAGATTACTACTGCATGTCAAATACATCAATGAAGACTTTTAGAACAATCATATATTTTGGGTGTCTAGACATTTTGAACATGAAAGGTACAAAACTGATTTTTTTTAGGATGTCTTATGTTTACCACATAGGACTAAACAATTAAAAAAAATCTAAAAAACTAATAGCAACAATTATTTTTTAACTATTTAGAAGGGAATGTATTTTAATATATATCCCAAGTTGTTTCTCCTGTCAACTCTTATCTCCCTTCCCTCCACTGGATGGGTGGTTAAATTGCAAAGAGCCACACTGATCTTTTAAGTTAAAGTTAATTTCTGTCACATCACTTTAGATTGTTTCTAGAGAATATTGTAAACATGAGATATCTAACCAAATATGTTCCAGGCCAAATCCAATGATTTTGTCACTAAGATCTGTCACTTCCATACCATACTATTGGGTACTCAATGAATCCATAAGAAGGTTTTGTTACCCCTTACCTAGTTTTACATTTCAAAAAACTGATCCGTAGTCTTTAAACGTAAACATCACAAAACCAAACAATTACAGTATTAAAAGCCCTTACCAAGTGCGGGTTCTGAATCTTTACACATATTAAGCTGGTCTTCCAATGTCTGTCCATGGAAGACAGGCTTAAAGACAGGCTCTGGCTCAAGTGGCACTGTAAGAAATTCACATACAAGTGAATCCCTGCTCATACATAGTCCCACATCACAAATTAAGTCAGTTATTATAAAACATTATCCCCCTGATATTATTTTCACTTTTTTTTAAAGCATTTGGGTTGCATACATTAAGTATTATTACAAAATATTACTGCAGATTGAAAGTACAATGCACAGAAATTAATTCCCAATGACCTGCTAAGATCTGGACATCATTGGTAATGTTGTACCTCAACATTATTTATTTCTTTCATTTTTGTTTTTCAGGGAGGCATGGGGGGAAGAATTAAACATTCTTACCAAAATCAGGAAGTTTCGCAGGTGTTTTCCCTTTCTTCCCTAAGCAACTTTCTGTTTTAAATAAAAAAAAAAAAAACCAAAGAAGAAAACAAAAGAAAGAATCCGAAAGAAGTGGAAATAAAATTGTTAGTATAACTGAAAGAACAATTTGGTAAAATAACTGACTGCTTTAGAAATAACTCTTTGAGCTTTGTTGACATGAGAAAATTAAACTACATTTGGTTTTGAATGTGCTAAGAGATCTTTTTCATAGATTCACAGACCCTTCTGAGTTGGAAGGGACCCACAAGGATCATCGACTCCTGTACAACTCCCTGCTCATACATCGTCCCACCTCTCAAATTAAGTCAGTTATTATTAAACATTAGCCCCCCCAATCACATTTCCACTTTTTTGAAAGCATTTGGTTTGCAAAAATGAATTATTATTACAAAATATTAATGCAGATTGAAAGTACGATGATCAGAAATGAATTTCCAATGACCTGCTAAGATCTAGATATCACTTGTAATGTTGTAGCTCAAAATTTTTTATTTCTTCCACTTTTTTTTTTTCCAGGGACAGAGGCACTAAACATTCTTACCAAAATCAGGAAGTTTCGCAGGTGTTTTCACTGTCTTCCCTAAGCAACTTTCTGTTTTAAATAAAAAAAAAAAAACAAAAAACAAAAAACACACACACAAAAAAAAACCAAAAACACAACAAAAAACACCAAAAAACAACAACAACAACAAAAAAACAAAGACAAGAAAAGAAAACAAAGAATTTGACAAGTGTAAATAAAATTGTTAGTATACAGAACAATTTGGTAAAATAACTGACTACTTTAGAAAAAACTCCTTGAGCTTTCGTTGACGTGACAAGACTAAACTATGTTTACTTTTGAACGTGCTAAGAGATTTTTTTTTCACAGATTCACAGACCATTCTGAGTTGGAAGGGACCCACAAGGACCATTAAGTCCCGTACAAGGACTGAACCCATGACCCTGGTGTCAGTAGGACCATGCTCCAAAAGATGGACAAAAGACATTCACACCAAACAACAATGAAGTTATTTAATGTCAGGCAATTCAATGAAGCAGGCAGAGAGGAAGATCAATCAAGTTCAATGCCTCCAAACATTTCAGGGCATACAGGAATTTCAGGACATTTATTTCAGCAGCATACAGCTGCTAAATATTTCATAATTTTAATTTCCTTTAGAGTCCAAACAAAAATTCCCAGATCAGGTAGGTTCAATTACTATGTCTCACTTGAGCAACAACTTTCAAACCAGATTCTAGGAGCAGTGCACTGGAGAAATCTGTAAATACATTTTAATGCATCACAAAACCAAAGTAGGAAAAAACTTGTGAACGTAGTTAGACCTTCTGGAACTAGACCAGTTCACCAAGACCCAGGGAAGGTTTAATGATTTATTAAACCTATTAAAAGTATTAAAAGTATCTTAATTAGCTGAATCAAACTAACCCATTTTCAAAAACAAATGTAAAGTATATACGGTATTTGTACATACTTTAAGAAGCATAGATTTTTTTAAGGGTATTTTAAATTTTGAAGGTCTTTAACATCTTGAATTCCTTAGGATTTCTCAAAATTTTAAAGTAGGTGATTTTTAGTATTCTAGCTAGCGCTTGTTAATCAACTTTGCATACCTCTTGCTCACATTACCGACTGGTTAGGTAGTTATATCACCAAAAAACACAAGACAGGTCTTAAAGCACAAGTCTTGAGAAAGTCTTTTACTCATTTGTTTCATAAACAACTACATTGGGGTGGGGACAAAAATACAGGTACAGAACACAGCAGGAAGCAAAAAATCTTGCACTTACACATGCCATGAGCTTTCAATGCTTCTTCAACCTAAGTTACCCAGTCATCAACCAACAAAGAAGAAAGACACTTAAAAGTCAAAAAATAACAGTGCAAAGCTTTCATTATATGTAAAGTAAGTTAGATTAATACCAGCATCGTAGACTATCTCAGGTGAACAATTACATGAAAATTAAGAGAGAAAAACGTTCCCTTTTTTTTCCTGGAGATTGTCTATGATTTAAGTAATTCCATTCTCCCTTTATTAGCAGCCGTGCATTCTCATGTATGGCTTTACCAGACATAAAGTTGTAACATTTTCTGACAGGACTAACCTACAAAACCAAGTTCTACTTTATCACGGTAGAGAAGACAGTAAATTAGCAAAACTAGTCAAATACCTGAAATTGTATGTTTCAACACCACATTAAAAACTAGATTTCAACACCCACATTCTATTGCTAAATAAATTGGTAACATCTGACAAAGGGTGCATTCAAAAACTGATCTTACCTTCTTGTGTTTTGCTCCAAGGAAGTGAGTCTGCAAGTTTAATGCAGAAGAACACCAGATTTTGCAAATCTAGGTTAAAGATAAGTATTTCTAGGATTGCACACAGACCAAGAGAAATAAAATACCACTGATATCAAAACAGATCTACTATCAAACGGTTGGTATAGGTAAGTTCTACAAAAGTACTACTACTTCAAAGACAAACTAGAGCACCCTCCTAAAACGGGATTTTGTAAGGCTCCAAGACTACCAAAACACAGTGGAATGAGCCAGAACACTTGCCTAAGGTGAGCCAGTTCCCCTCAGTGCTGCACCCATACTAACACACTGACTCTGATCAGTTTGGGGCCTGCCTCGCTCCCTTTGGAAAACTTCCCTGTCAGAGCTGTTTTATGCCTCGGCCAGTTCAGAAAGGGGGCAGACTAGGTTTAAATTCACTGAAGGAACTGGAGCAACCTAAATATTTTCTTCTCCTCTAAAAATCCCAATATGCTTTAAGAAAACAGCAATAGACCTGACAAACAGAGAAATTTGGTTGTTTTGTTTTTGGTTTTTTTTTCTGAACAAGAGCTGCATTTAATCATCCACTTTTAAAAGAATGCCTTCATTTAGAAACATAGTATTTTTCATTTTAATATGCGATTCTTAGCACACATCCAAGTCAAACATGACAAACACAGCAAAATAAGTTCAGCTCCAGTGCTATTTATCAATCTTGTTCAAGAGAAAAAAAGAACGTTCACACTTGGTTTTGTACAACTTTGTTCCACCAAAATCACTTTGTATTAGTTAAAATTTTCAGTAAGTAATACTTACATTGCAGTAAAAGGGGTTTACTTGCTTCTTTATTTCATTTTCAGGATCCATATTCAGTCTTTAGTTGATAAAACTCTAGGAAAATTGCAGAAAGATTGCAAATTGTTCTTTTAGCGTCACAAAATTATTTACATTTTTGTTCCGCTTATATGAGGCTTAGGCACATTCCATCTTTAATTTATGCCTCGCCTTGAGTTATAGTCAACCTTTAAATCTCCAGGCTAATGATCCTATTTTCAACTCGAGAGCAAAACTACAGCATGGAAAGAAGGAATTGATCTCCGCGAGCTTCCCTCGGGAATCATTAACGCCACCAGAAGATTACACACAACAAAAACTAATGAAACAAAAACTAATCCGGACCGTTTCAAGCTTCCCCTTCTCTCCCGGGATAGGACTGCGCGCATGGGCTGGGACAGAGGACACACGCGTTGGGAACAGCCAGCGCGCCGTGCCCGAGGCATGCCTGAGGGAACAGCAGGCACACGGCGGGGTTTGGGGAAAGGGACACGCTCCCACCCGGACCGCGGCGGCGAATGAAAGGGGGAGGAAGCAAAAGAGGGAGAGGAAAGGTGGGAGGGAGGAAAGGAGCGAAGGAAGGGAAGTAGGGAGGCCCCAAAGCTTCAAACGCCCCGCCAAGAGCGGCGCCACGCGGAAAAGCGCCCTTCTCGGCACTTCCAGCCCCGCAGGAAGGAGGGGCAGGACAGAAACACTACTCCCACCAAAGGCGGGGACACGGCCGGGCCACCCCGCCACCCAACTCACCCCGGCGGGCCG
>WEKY01037150.1:97390-141962 GCA_013390045.1 Picathartes gymnocephalus
CCGCGGGCGCTGGGTGACAGCGCCCGCCGAGCCCCCTCCGCCGCCGCGGCTGATGCGCCCACACCCGCGCCGCAGCCTCCGCGCCCGCACGGCGGGGAGCGGCCGCCTTTGTGGAGCCGGACCTGCTCTCCTTTCTCCTGCAAGCAGAAGAGGAGCTAGCGAGGAGATTAAAAAAAAAAAACAAACCAAGCTCCAGTTAATCTTTGAGAAGTTCGGGTGCGGGAGAGTCTGGTAGGATTCCTGTATTATGCCTATTTTTGATGGATTTCAGGCAGTCGTTCGGAATAACAACCTGCGTCCATTACCTTGCTTGCGGGAAGTGCTTTGGATGTCCTCCATAGGTAGCGGGATGACCCGCTTAAAATCTAGCTGTGTGTATCTATAGTGTCGTGTGATGTAGATGCGTATATATTTTAATGCTTTTCCGAGTATAGCTATATAAGATCCGACAGGAGAAATTTGGGCAAAATACTGTGAATTTTTACTAATAGATTATCTTGTTTGTTTGCTGGATGATCCATGATAACTCTTCATTTGTAGTAAAGCGTGGGGGGAAAGCACCCAAGGAGGTGGGGTTTTCTAAAAATCTGATTAAAACACATTTTCTGTATAGATCTCATTCATATTTGCAATGTGCTTTTAATTACCTAGTGATTTCAAGTCTCAAGGTAGGCAGGGTCAGGCCTGGAACACTGATGGAAGCTCGGTGTGAGGAAAACCTAACATTTGAGGAAGAAGAACACTGTTTACTACTGGTTCTGGCATTCAAATGAAATATAAACCTGTTGTGACTAGTTTGGGTCATTGCATTTCCATGCCTTTCTTTCATCCTCAAGCACTGCCTGAAAAGGACAGAATTATGATTGATTTCCAATGTTGTTAATTACTAATTATGTTTAAAGCTTCACCTACAATTTAAGTTAGAGACATAAATTTTGTTTTTATCAATCCCTGAATATTTCTGGTAGTAATTCTGTTGGCACTGATCAATGAACTTCATTTTCACCCCCTAAGTGACCACAGTTTGCTAACAAACTCTTTTCTTTGGGTTTGGTTAGTGTAACCTCTTTAACATTTGGGATAAGTCTTCCACCATAACTTTCTCTCTGCATTTTCTTATGCCTAAAAAAATATTTCATGGACTGAAAATGCTCACACATGCCAACTTGAAATGATTTTCTTTTCTATCACTGGGCTTCTTTGCAACTGATTGGAGCTTGGGTGTCTGTTTAGATGTACACAAGCAAAATAATGCATGTGTGTGACATGTTTATGAACATATATGCATTTCCTAGCTAGTTTAATTTTTTTCAAGATATTCTTCCAGCAGATCACAGCACATGCCTTATAGTCTTTAGAAGAAGAGTGCTGCACAACATTTCACAGTAAAGATGAGGACCGGAGAAATATTTCTATTACCTTACAGCTATAGAGGTTTGTGTGAGAGGACAAATACTTAGGTCACTGCATTGTTTTAAGGCAAGTTGTGAATTGAGTCATGGCAGGAGAAGATATTTAGGATAAAGAGCTTTCTTAGTGCAGGTGTCTTGGAGCCTAGGCACCTGTAAGAGTGGAAGAAGCTTTCCAGCCCTTGTTTCTTAGAATTTACTCTGCAACTGTCCTCATGTGCCCACACAAATCAATCTGGCTTACTGAATGAGCTATATGCAGTAAACTACTTTCATTTCAGCACAGATTCCTACCTGCTAAATTATATCCTAGGCATATGTCCTGGAAGGACCACTTAGCCTCGAAATGGAAGTTCTGTGGGCTTGTGAGAGTCCTTTCTCATATTCTGCAGAGGAGCCACTGAGCTGTAAGAAGGTGATTAATATGCGTAAAGAAAAAAGAGGTGAATATAAATACGTGGTGGTGTTTTGATGCCACTTCTCAGTATTCCAACTGCTCTGACATCTCGGGGTGCTTTCTTGTTCACCTAATTGCAAATAGGCTTTAATACACTGAAGAAAGTAGGCTTGAGTAGGAAAGAGCTTGAGAAGAGTCTTCCAAAACTGTTTTCTTCTGTGTATTAAACTGTACCAGTTCTTGAGTTCCTTTCTGCATCCTAGATCATAATCCTGGCTTCTTCACAGAAAGGACACGAGTATAGTGTGTATGTTTAGGAAACAAATGCTAGGAATGTGATTAGTGGAAAGTAAAGACCAATATATTCTTCTCAGAGTAGGACATATTTTTCCATTCTTAAATGTTTGGTATTTGAACTTACAACTGGGGATCTCAGATGCTACCACAGTAAAAATAATAGAAGTAAATTACAGTGTGGTACGAAAGTGGTACTTAAATTTGCTCCATCCATGAAAGATGAGCTTTCATTCTAGTACATAACTTGTTAATATATCAGAAGTCATATTTATAAATGTTTTAGGTATTTACTGACATCAGCTGGTCTCTGCCAGTCTGTGGAGCTACGTATTTAGCACCTGGAATCCAGAAGTCCTAGTAAGATTAACTTTTTGAATGTAGTCTCCCAAGTTCTGAAAATTCAGTTTTTCTAAAGAAAGGGATTTTTCTAAACATAAACATGTAATGATTTTTTGTCTGAAATTCTCTCACCTTTTCAAAACTAGAAGTAGGCTTTACATGCATGAGTAGAAGGTAGAATCAGTCCTTTCTGATCACATGGAGTGGTCCTGGTTTTTTAGGGTCAAAACTATTGGGTCTTGCAACTCGCAGGTGGGGCTGCATTTCATCCCATTCCTTGGTGAAATTGAGGCTAAGATAGAGAACCAATATTTAGTCCCAAGAATTTAATTTTAGCAGCTGTCCAAAGCAACTTAATGGTTTGGAATAGTGCAATAAATATGTAAGTAAAATAGATTAGTAGATAGAGTTCTATTCCATTATAGGTCTCTTTTATTTTACATGTTTTCAGAGTGCTTTCATGGAGTGAACTTGCCAGTTTTTGGTATCTTTGGTAGGATGTCAATTTGCTAACTACTTTTTTTTTCTTAATTTGTGTTTTATTTAAGGAACTCCTGAAGCAGCTATTCACTTCTATTAGACTAGACATTGTAATGACTGGTATGCAATGAAAGAAGTTTCTTTACTTACACCTAGTTTGTTCTGTGGGATTATAGCTGCTTAAGAATCCCTGTCACCAAGGTGTGGGGTGACTTAAGTTTTCACAGACCCTAAAAAATAACTTGATACAGTGTGACAGAGGAAATACTGGATCAAGAAACTGTCCTCCTTATGCTCAGCCACCCAGCTCTCTTCTTTCTTCCTCCTTTTGCTTTCTTGTAAAATAAACTAGCTCTTCTATGAGCAATAGCACTATTACATTTTGTTTTCCTATGGACCTTTCCCTTAGTCCCCTAGATCCTCTCTGCTGCAAAACCTTCAGCTCTCCCATGTCCTTGTGACACCAGGATTTGGTAAGAGAGAGCAGAACTTGACTATCCAGGACCCACATAGGTGCCAACTGCCCAGTTAGGACATGCCCAGAGATAACACAGTCAAGCACTGACAGAAAGTGCAACACAAGTATTTGCTGCCTTTTTCTGTAGGAGTACAACTTAGCTAGTGACTGGACCTAGACAATTACTTTTTTCTATTCACTTTGCTTCAGTTTTGCTATTCCAGGCTTTGTTCCACTGTGTCCCCAGTTCTTTGACTCCTTTGTTTTGCTGGTGTCATGGTTTAACCCCAGCCAGCAACCAAATACTGCGCAGCTGCTTGCTCACCCTTTGCGCAGTGGGGTGGGGAGGAGAATCAGAAAAAAAAGTGAAACTTGTGCGTTGAGATAAGAACAGTTTAATAATGGAAACAACATAAAAAATAATGATAATTGTAGTGAGAAAGAGAAAGAGAGAGGAAGAAAACTCAAGAGAAACAAATGATGCACAATATAATTGCTCACCGCCTGCAGGTCCCAGCCAACTCCCTCCTTATTTATACACTGAAAATGACTTTTTATGGTATGTAATATCCCTTTAGCCAGTTCAGAGCAGCTGTCTCTGCTGTGCTCCTTCACAACTTTTTGTGCACCTGCTCTCTGGCAGAATATGGGAAACTGAAAATCCTTGACTCAGAATAAGCACCACTGAGCAACAACTAAAACATCAATGTATTATTCTCTCTAAATCCAAATTACTGCACTGTGCCAGCCTCCAGGAAGAAAATGAACTCTGCCCCAGCTGAAACCAGGACAGTTGGGCTTTGTCATATTTTATGGGCTGCTCAAGAGAGCTGCTGTTTTTATATCAGGCTTGGGTTCTCATTTTGGTATCAGCTTGTCTGTTAGCTTTCCTTATAAATGTAAGCAGTTACCTTTAATGAAAGAAATGAAAATAACTATAGGTACTAAGATGTTTGGAGTAAAGGAACTACAAGGATGGGACAAAGAAAGTCCTAATGCAGTGAAGTTAAGGAAAAATATATTGAGAAGAAGAAACCTGATGGTGATATCTAGGGCATCATCAAGGAGTATTATGAGAGAAGTAGTAGAAACAATGGGCAAAAGACTAGAAAATTCGTTTTGGGAGTCCTAGACTGTTAGGAATATGAATCAATTATATATGTTATATTGCTGGGTTTAATGATTAAAAACAGAAGAGATAAGAGCTAAGGCAGCATTTCTGCCCAAACTCTAATTTGGGCTATGCTGGTACCGTGGGAAGGAATGGGGAGAAAAGTGTGAGAAGATAAAAGAAGCAAAAACATGTTTTGTTGCACAGTCATATGTTGTTAACTCAAGGCAACACTGCTTTATTTCCTTTTACGTTTTTTTAATGGCCAAGAATTCCCTGTTACCAACTACCCTTTTCCTATTGACTACGTAAGTCCTAGCCTTGAGAAGAGAGGTAGTTGCTGACGTGATGTAAGTGTATAGCAGTGGCTGAGCTGAGTAAGGCCAAAACTCTTTTTAGCCTGGTTGTTGGGTCTCCAGAGTGACCAGCAACGCAAGTGCAAGGAAGTGCCACATATGCAAGGCCAGCAGTCAAGGGCGAAGGACCTGTACCTTCCACGTGGTTGGTTTCTGTAGTTATTTCTTGTCTCCTTGTAACTTGCTGCTTCTCGGTATTGTAATACAGGTCAGGATCCTGCTGCCTACTGGATATCAGCCAGGGGGGACTGAGCATAGGGGAGAACCAAGCTGACAGGTCTTTAAAAAGACAACTTCTTACTATCATACAGCTCATACAGCTTTCAAATATTGTAGAGAGAAGGGAGAAATTAGTTATACACGATCAGCAAGGACAGAAGAGGGTATTTGGTATACCAAAGGAAACCCAAACATGCTGAAGGTGGATTTAGACTTAAACCTGAAGCTAGCAAGGGCTGGATTTTGGAATTTATTCCTAAGTTTCAGGGCTTGGAAAACTTTCTGGGAGTGAAAAAGTGCAATGAACAGGGAAGCAAGATGTTAAAAGCAAGATACTAAGTAAATACTGGGTATTTTGTATCAAGACAAATCGTAACAAAGACAGCTATTTATTATAAATAATCTACTTGTGGCACTGTGTATCCGCTAAAGTGGCAACACAAACCAGCATGTAATAATATCTTACCTGATCATTCCATTATGTACTGTAGAACTACTCACAAGCTATTATAGAAAATAAAATTATTCAGAAGCTATGCTTAGGAGGGTTTTTTTTTTGCTGAAACATAGTTTCCTAATGCTGCAACCACTTCTAATTTGTGTTTGTTTTTTTCTTTTCTTTTCTTCTTTCATCATTGTTTTCATAGGAATTTTGGCTTTTTGGAGAAACAGTAGAAAATGCAAAACGAAATAATAAAGCCTGCTAAATACTTCTCAGAAGTGGAGAAGAGTGTGCTGCTTGCATTAGTTGAAAAATACAAATACGTGCTTGAATGTAAAAAAAGTGATGCAAGAACTATTGCTCTGAAACAACGCACCTGGCAAGCACTAGCTCATGAATATAATTCACAGCCCAGTGTATCACTGCGAGACTTCAAACAGTTAAAGAAATGCTGGGAAAATATCAAGGCACGGACAAAAAAGATAATGGCACATGAAAGGCGGGAGAAGGTAAAAAGAAGTATTAGTCCACTTATAAATACTCACATCGTAGGGAAAGAGAAGATTGCCAGCATAATGCCTGAGCAAATGTACTTTTTGCAGAGCCCACCAGAAGAAGACTCTGAATATCAGCCTGATGCTTCTAGTCAAGGTATAAATGTTGCTGTAACGATGCAAGTAGTATTGCTTTGTATGTGATTTTGCCAGTGATTCTTTTTCTGCAGTTCAAATCTCTCCACTGAGCTGTGACTGCTGGATACAGAAAAGTAATTTCAGAGCTATGATATTACAAGGCTCTCTGTATTTCCCTAGGCCTCCAGGAGTTAAACGGGCATGAGGGTTTTCACAAATTTTTTTCATCTGTTTTTGACATATCTGCTGCTTTGTGGCAAAGCATCACAGTTGCTGTAATGCTGGCTTTCCAGAGAACAGTCCCAAGGATATCTTTATCGGTTTTTAAGTATCATTTTGCTGGTTTAAAAAAAAAAAAAAAAAGCCACCAACAGCAAATTGATAGACAATTGCCTGCTGCAATAGCTCCCTGTAGGTCTTTCCTCCTTTGTTTTCAAGGACTAAAAAGAGTACGTAGAGCCATATTTCACATTGCAGTCCACACTGGAGAATGGCCTTTCTGAAAAAGTTCAGCAGTACATTCTTCTTTGTTTGGCAAGCATACACAGAAGGAATAATTCCATACCAGAAGGGAGGGTGGCTACATCAGTTTCTTGCAAATTTTATTATGTCAGGATCTCGCACAGAAGACTGTCCTTGCTCAAAAGACAACAGCAGCTACATTGTGAGATAACATTCTTAGAATGTCTCTTTCCTAATTGTATTTGCCATAATTAATCATTGGGATTTAGATAGGAATGTAGTTTGAGACCCTCATTTACAGTGGTAACTATTCTGTTCCCTGAGTAGTCTCTTTTATTTCAGAAGAATTGATAGAGCCTTCTCAAAGTTAGAATAATGTGATTTTTTCCTAAAAGTATATACTACTGTGTTTACAACAGTGTCAGCAGAAATAAGAGAAGAATAAAAAGCATTCTTCGTAGTATTCCTTCAGTCTTTTGATATTCATGTTGACACAGCTTCACCGAACACTCAGATCTTTCATAAAAATATTGCAAGTCACATATGGATTTAGTTTAAATGGCTGCATTAAGGTTTAGCTCCAGACTCAGCCACCTAAATTTAGGTGTCCACTTATAAGTCTCTACATTCACTTTAGTCTTCTGAACTCCCACTAGAGCCATGGAGGTCTTTCAGCAGAACCCCAAGTGGTTCTGTTCAGCCCGTTATGCTCTTAGTATTCTGTAGCAGAACTGCATTATGTAGTGGCTCCTGTGCCTTGCTACTGGAGCACAAGGTTTAGATGCACATATCAGTTACTTATATTATCGCATTTCTGTTTCTTGAAGGAGTGGAAGAGAATACTATAATACATTTTCTTCTTTTGTTTGCAGAGTCATTTGTTGTGTCAAACAGAGAACTTTGTGATGAAGACAAAGAGCTGGTACATTTTCCAGTATGCGAAGGAACCTCCCAGCCTGAGCCTTCGTGTTCTGATGTCAGAATAGCAGCAGATAAGAACTACAGAAGTAAAGCATCTCAGGAAAGTGCTCTGAAAAAGATGCATGAGGAGGAACACCATCAGCAAATGTCGATTTTGCAACTCCAGTTAATCCAAATGAATGAAGTTCATGTGGCAAAGATACAGCAAATAGAAAGAGAGTGTGAGATGGCTGAAGAAGAGCACAGGATAAAAATGGAAGTGCTAAATAAAAAGAAAATGTATTGGGAGAGAAAACTGCAGACCATTACAAAAGAATGGCCTGTATCCTCCTATAACAGACCCTTTCCTAATTCACCTTAGAACATAGAAGGGCAGAGAGTCAGTCTGATTCAGCACATTTATGAGTAACACCCACTGGAAAGAGGGTTTCCTACTGTGAATGTACAGTGACAGGATAGGTGCCTGGCTGATAGTGAACACACTATGCCTCTTAATGTTTAGGGAAACAGTGGTATAGTTCACCAAGAGGAAAACTCTGTTGTTCATTTGTAGGTAGTTCTGATTTGTTTAACACACAGACATGCACAGTGTTCTAAAAAGTGAACGTATTTTCCCCCCTCAGAACACTCTTGATCCTTGTGAAATTTAAGGTACTCTGGGTATTCTTACATTGGGTGTTCTTAAGAAAACTTAACATCTTAAACATCAGGCTGTAGTGTTTGTTTTGATTTCTATCTCTTCCTATCTACCATTTCCCAAATGAAGGCAAGGGTTGGAGTTGCTCTCTGCTGTTGAGACAAAAGGTGATTGACAGGTATCAGTTGGATCACTATGGTGAGGCTTAGGGAAAATAGACTAATTAATACAGTCCATAACTTATTCTTCATAGAAGATGTGAAAATGAAGGAAGTACCAAGAGCGCTACTGTATTACTGTAGTAATAGCCCTTGCCTTCTGAAGAACAGTAATATTTCCCAGCTGTCTGGCTGATTGAGACAATGGTTATGGACTAGCCCTCCAGCTGATTGAGCGTTGACACTTGAGAAGTTAAAAAGAAGGTGACTTCTTCCTCAAAAGCCACTGTGCTTGTTCTCTCATTTCCAGGCCCATTTTGTACTGAAGTAGAATACCCAAACAGGAGGGTCAAATGCTGCTGCCAGCACTGTGTGCTGTTCACTTGAAGTCATTCTGAGGGGAAGAGCTTTTTAACAATTCACAGAGTTCTCAAAATGCAGTGAGCCAGCTAGTCCATTGGCAAAGTCTCCCTCTATTTTCCTATGCAATACTTGATGGTGTAGCAGCTAGCTTAATTATCTTTCCTTAGCTAGAAGAAAAGACTAAGACTCACCCTCTCTTCCTTCTCATAGAGTGGGAAGCAGTTCAAGGGAATAATTCCTGTCTTGAAGTCCTGTTCTGTTTTGTTTTGTTCTGTCCTGTGTGTTATGGTGGTGTGTTTCTTGCCTTTGCTGTCAGTGAGGGGTAATGGACATGATTTGTATGGAGGCATTCACATGAAAGTCCCCACAGATTTTGGACATCCAGATTAGTAGATAGTAGGAAAGCACAAATAAAGATAATCCTTACCCTGGCAATCATTTTTTCTAGTGGGGCAAGAGTTAAGAAAATGTGAAATGCAGAACCCTGCAAGGATTCATAAGAACTTCTGGTATGTGAAAACCTGTTTTACAGAAAGGTGAACAACAATCATTTTCAACAGTGAGAAAAATGAACAAAACCATAAATTTTCATTGAAAAACTTGAGTATCACATTATTCAATAAAGTATTTTCAGATCATGACTCATGAGGGCAAGTCCATACTGTGAGCAATGTATTTAGAGTATATTTACAAGGCATACATTCCCAGTTACACTCCTCTCTCTTTCCCTGGATGCCCTTTCTGGTGGAGCGAGTTCCTTTTGGTTTTGTTTTGGATTGAGTAAGGTTTTGTGTGTCTGTGTGTGTGTGTTTCTTTTTTTTTACCTGCTTTCAATACTGGTGATTCATCTTTGCAAGCACTGTCATTATCAACCACAGGACTCACTGTGGTTAATACTGTGGTACCTGTGCTACTTCCTTAAATGTGCTAAAACCAGCGATCACAATGGGAGCTATTTATTACAACTCATTTTATATGACAGAGAAAAATAAATACGCTGGGCTGCTGCAAGATTAAAAAATAGGCCCTGGGTGAAATCTGAAGACATATCTTTTTGACCACAAAGTCAATATTCTTATAAATTGTCTGTGTGAAGAAAGTGCAGGAATTCCAAAGAAGGATATTGCTATGGGCATTTTTTTTTCTGCTGAATGAAAACACTTTGGGAAGGTATAATAACAGTAGAGGCAAAAGAAAAGTAGAAGAACTGAGGACCTTTTTGTTCTGAGATTGTGGTCTGGAAGATGAGTCAGTTACTTGACTCGTTGTGACAATTGTTCAGGCACCATCCAGAAAAAAAGGGTAAGGAAGGCATTTGTCTTAACCTTCTACACTGGTTCTAAGTGAAAGTAAGTGGAAACCAGGTGTTGGAAGGTAATGAATGGAGACAATCTCAGCACTGTGAAGAGGGCAAGAATAGAGAGACAGTCCAGGTCTAGATAGCCCTGTGAATATTATGAAATAGTCAGGATCTCACAAAATGTGAGATAAGGGTAGCTTGAACTCCTGGAAGTTATACTATTGCTCATGAAAGACTGTTTTATTTTTATATTTTAAAATCCTTTAAAATAAGCATGTTTTCAAACTGTACTAAGTGGGCAATACCTTGCTTCTTGGTGTATTTTCTTATTCTGAGACCAAAAGTTAAAGTTCTTAGGCTGAACAATAGACCTTTTTAATTCAGGTTCTATTTAAAAGAAAGAAGATCATAAGAGAAAGATCAGAAAGAGCCAAGATGAAGGTATGAAAGAAAGAATGATCATTACATGCATAGGGGAAGAATGGGAATGTTACACCTAACATAAATTTTGCAAGGTGGTTTTGTGATACAGGCAGTAGATGGTTCAGAGGTGACACAGGGTCTTGCTTTCCCATTTGTAATTGACTGTTGGTTGCTGTAGAATTGGGTGATAGACACAGAAAAATGTAAAAGATCAACAGGAGGAAGTAATGTATCTCCTTGCCAGGCTGTGGCTTTAGAGAGTAATCAATGTGATGGAATTGAAATTACTTGAAAAATTACTTTTGCCTTTGTTGTTGTTGCTGCAATTATTCCCTCTGGTAGTAGGGTTTATCTTTTCTTGTGTTTGACTTTTCTTATATGTAATATAGCCATCTCAGAAATTATGTCAATTTGTTTCTCTCCCCTTTTTTCTAGCTTACATCATTCAAATACTTTCACATGATTGTGTTTTTCTGTTAACCACGACACCATTTGGCCAAGGTATTTTATGTATATTCTCAAGGTTTTTCCACAGATAGAATGCATCAGTATTTTAAGAAGAGGAACATTCCTGTTCTTTTCCGGATTTTCTATAAAAGTTTTTGTCAAGAATGAACTTAAAAGATTCACAGGGCAAAATGATCCTTACTTAACTCTATATCAAAACTTGTATACTAGATATGTAGTAGTAGCCATTGTTCTCAGCCTCCAAATTCTTATGAGGAGAAACAATGGCCTTCTCGACAAGGTGTGGTGAATTCCTTTATGCTCCCCAAATTGACGTGAGCCTAGCTCCAGGTGCTGTCTCTCCTTGGAGGTCATCTGATTTGTTGCCTAGTATAAATTTTTTCATTTGTTGATTTTTTTTTTCTCCTGCATTTTTTTCCATATGTCTCTGTTCACCCTTAGTTTTTTGACCAGCAATACGAGCAGGGGATTTTATTCAGAGCCATGTGTTTTGCTCTTTCGTTCCTCTTGCCCTGACTGCCCATATCACAGTATTTGAACATGAAATGGGTGCTTCTCTGTCATCACCTTCCCCTTCCACAGAAAGCATGGTTAGTTACCTTTTCCACACAGCTGCCACAACATTCTGGATTCTGCACACAGGCTAGGAAGCAGAGGATTTTGAAGAGAGGTTAGTATTGAGAAAGGTCTGTATGGAGAAGAGCACTTTCTCCATTGCAGCTCCATGTAATTACTGAGGAGAGTCTGTGACCACAAAGTCATTCATCAGGACCAGAGCTAATGCAGGGTGCTGTAGCTGTGTAAGTGGTTCTGATTCCTCCTAAATCCTTGGGGTTTGCAGGAGTTGGGTTTGAGGTTTCCTGGTAAAAAACTTCTTTCTTTTTGGTAGTCGAGGAGTCTCGGTGGAATCCTTTCACAGGTACTTCCTCAAATGGATGATCTTACCTTGACAAAGAAACAACCTATCCTGCCATCTATTCTACTTCTTTCAATGCTGTGATGGGCTGCAACCAGCACAAATGCCCAGGCTGCTTTATCACCACAGCAAGGGATCTTGCCGCTTGCCACAAGTTCTCTCTCTGAAGCTCCTTCCTACATTGCAGAGATGTCTTTAGCCAGGGCTGAAAACACAGCCTTCCCCAGTCACTGCTTGGAGAAGCAATCCTTACAGAGCAGGTGCACCTCATGTGGCTGAGCTCAGCACTCAGATTTTGGGCTCAGCACTCAGACTTTGAACTATTGCTACTCAGGGTTGCAACATTCCCATTGCAGCACAGTGACAGAGGAAGAGGGATGGCTCAGGGCTACCTTTTTCTGAGCATATAGTGCAGCTGAGGATGTTGTGCTGAATTTTGTTTAATAAGCATTCATCTCTGTGTGTTTCCAATACCAAATTTTAGCAGTCTCCTAAGGATTTGTATGATTGCAGAGGTGTTTTTCAATGATCTTTTGCAGATACATTTTTTTCTGTTTGTAGTTACAATGGCTTTTATGTGTCCTTTTCCTTCTTCCCCACTTGCAATATTATGTTCCAGTTTTGTTCTGAATCTCTGTGGATAGAGTCTGTACAACACACATTCATGTAGTATCATGTTTTCAGGTATTTTTCTCATTATGACATTGAAATAATAAACTGCTACACATTTGTATTTTGCTACTCTGTGGGTAGAGGAATCACATGTAAGTCTTAAAATAATATCTAATTGAATTTTTTTCCAGATAAGTCCCTCACAAGTAGTCCTGTGATTTCACATTTTGAGCTAGCTTGCTATTTTTGAGGGACCGATGCACCTTACTTGTTTTTATATGATAATTACCTGTCTTTCCACATTATTTTTCTCTTTCTTCTTAGGACAGCTGATGTATATGCACACATCATCACTCTTCCTGAATTTTGTGGTTTTGATAAAAAGGAAGATGACCATCCATTGCTGTCTATAAGGATAGGATAATATGTATTCCAGTGAAAGCAAGCAGTGGTCTCTGTGTCTGGTATCACAGATTGACTTCTGTGCTGATGATCAGCTTGATTCTCTTATATCCAAACAAGGGGCATGTAGAAATGTGGACAGATTGCTGTCACAATAGCTCAAACTAGAGCTATAAAATAGAAATGTACTAGCTGTGGCTCTGAAATTTTACTGTTCTGGTGGCGAAGGGTTTTGGCCTCTGATAACATCATCAGTCATGTTAATAACAAATTAAAAACTTGCAAAGTCAAAAAAAAAAAAAAATAGGGGCTGGTTTTCAAAATGAGTCAAAATGAGGACAGCTCTTAACTGTCCCAAGAGGCAAAGTTGTCACACATGTCACACAATTTCCCCTTGTGGTCTTCACTTCTCTTTCCTTTGAGACTCTGGACACCTCTATCATAGTATTCACAAGTGCCTGACAATAAGAAAAGTAGGAATCCTGACAGAGTTATTAAACCTCACTCTTTGTAAAAATGAAGTTGGACAATTTCCAAGACTAGATTATCCTGACACACATGCAGTGGAAATTTCCATACATTGTGGAAAACCATGTGAAATGTTTCCATCACAGTGTCTACCAAATGGCATAGGATATACAGCAAGGAAAGGGAAAAGGTTGTCCACTCCATGGCTGTGGGTTGTAAAATTATTGTATTCAGGAGAGTGTGTGGATGAATCTCACCAGACGGTTAACCTCTCTAAGAATCAAGAAGTATTTTTGCCAAATCTTCTAGTCTGTCTAAACAGCCACACAACAAAAGCAAAAGGAAAAAAAAAAATTAAGCACTCAAATAGCAAGAAGCAATCTGTTCCCTTCTTGATGAAGAGCTGGCTAGATACAAAGCCTACACTACCTGTATATATATTTAGGGAAACAAGTCTCTATTTTAACAGAAATAAAGCAAGATGGATTTGTAGATTGTCCTTATTTTACTTAGGTGAGTTTTTTTAAATGCTGACGAGATTGTTTGTTTTTCTTTTGTTGTTCAGTCCATCTTCAGAATAGTTGTGTGCTTCTTCTCTAACCAACTGTTAGAGCACATCATTAATCAAATTAATTTGGCAAGAGAGTTGAAGTGGGTTTGTATTCAGCACAACTTGAGATAAAATGTATTCCACAAATCTTGCCATATTCCTTCTCAGCTATAAGAGGCTGCTCTTGGAGAGAGCTGAACCTGAAACTGGAATTATATGTCTATTTAGTGGCAATTTATTTTTTATACGGCACTTACAAGCTGCCATTTGAGCTGCTCAAGCTCTGCCCATTATTTGGACATGTACAGATCCCTTTTCTTTTCTTAGAGTTATGCCCTGAAATTATGTACTAAGCCACAAATGGACCAGCTGAATGGCCCATATAAATTCCTGCCACACATTCTGTGTCACACTATAATGGGGAGGGCTGGGGGGAGAGGAATCCTCCTTCTGTTTAATTATGGAGTTTTGAAATTTGACCTGTTACTCTCACCAGAGCTTTCCTAAAATTGTTTTGTTCTGTTAGACACCTATGTGGTTGCACTGATCAGTCTCTCAGCCCAATGAATTGCTTGACTTTATAACTATTTGAATTCTAATCCCATGGACTGTGTGAAGTCTGGATTGGCACACACAACATAAATTCCACTTATTTGAAAACAGTTATAAATGCTGAGACTCTGAAAAGTGCAAATAAGAGAGGTGATGTGATGAATTTGGTATTTAAACCAGGGCAGAAATTTTGGCAGGCTGGGAGTTGTCAGTGCTGACCTAATAGAGAGGTTCAACCTCTGCTTTGGGAACAATAATATCCAGTACAAATATTGCCTTACCTCCAACTTTCCGTCTAAAATGAAGCATAATGAGAAGTCCTTGCCAAATACAGCAACACTGGTTTCCAAAATGCACTTAATTTGCTTCCAATTGCTGGCCTGCATGAGGCCTCTGAGGCTGGAATGGATGTAAGGTTGCACTCTGTTGGTGGTTGAGAGCATAGGAAGTCTTCCCATACTGACTTTATCCTGTTCCCCTCAAGTGCAATACTCCTACTGGGATATCCTTAGCCATGCGGTGGTGCCAGTTGAACCACGGCAAGGTGCTCACATTCTCAAGTTGTCTGGCATATTTTCAGATTACCAAGTCAAGGAGGGTGGATGTATTTGAATAAAAAATCAGAGGTTTAAGCCAACAAGAACAACTGTCATTGCTAACTGTATCACTGAGGTGCCTTCTGAAATTGATAAGGGGGCAGATTTAGAGGAATAATCAATAAATGATCACAGTGGTGCTTTGAGTCAGCCAGTTAAAACAGTGTCTTATGGGTTAAATCTTGCTTTTACTCCTCTAGTAGACTGAAAAATAAGTTGCATAGTTCCAGCTTACATTTCCACAATCCCACTGAAGCCAGCACATTTCTCTACACTGTGCTATGGCCTTGGTAGATGATCTCTGCTCTCAATCTGGTCCAAATGCCACAGCTAACAACTCTACTTCTGTAAATCCAGCACAAGTTCGCTGTCAGGGAGCCAGGCTGAGAACATAAGATGCGGGAAAAGACTGGCTTAAACTTAGGCCCTTCTCCTATAGCCAGCATAGACACAAGTGGCTCAAACCCCACAGCACAGCAAACTTAAGCCCACATCCTGCCACAGCTTCAAACACAAGTAAGGGCATAGTGACAGCAGTGGGCAGCTTTAGTGATCCGTAAAACTGGCTTTGGTTGGTAAGCAATTGATTTTTAAAACTGTTGTACATTAAAATGTTCCCAATCATGGGACAGCTTAAAATTATGCCCTGTCAGAGTTCAATTACCAAGAGCAATAAATTAACACAGCTTCAGTCTGACAAGTGCAGTTTTCTGTCAGGATTCTTGAATAATACAAAAAAGTAAAGCCAACTGTGTTAATCCATGCTCACTTAGATATATACATAAATTCAACCAAATAAACATCTTTTTTTGTTAATATTTCATATTCTCAGCTACATGTGGACTTCTGTTTTTGTTTACACTTTCCACTTTTTCTTTTCCTCAAGAGTTTAAGGTTAAATAATGAGAGACCTGATCTTCATCTTCTCAAGATGCAGCGGTTACAACATTTTGCAACAGTATCTGAAAAAAAAGTTCTGGTAGTTGGTAAATGCAAATACAGTGATATTCCAGTCTGTCCTGCTTCCCAGAGACCTAAAGGCATAGCCCTAATCATGCTCTTCTTTTTGTGATTGCATTTCTGAACTTCCAGTCACAAGATGTACAAGCTGTTCTAGCACCAGCTACCATACCACTCATGTGGTTACAGGGCTTGTTCTTCAGAGGTGCTCACCTGCTGGATTTTTGAGTGACTTGCATTGCTGAGTAAGAACCTCTTGCTTCCAAAAAATCACACAGTTTAATAGAATTATTTTTGCAGTATCCAAAAAGTGGAAATGCTTAAAGAGATAATATGTTCTCAAATGTGTTACAGCTGTCTCGGCGAGTACTCCCATCCTGTCATGGTACATCATGGTGGCCATGTTTTGAGAAGTTTTATCTCTCTAAGGTGAAAAAGAAACTTTCACTTTAATTTGGCAGTGACTGAGGGCATTATCTGAGGTTGTGCCATGTGGTTCTTTCTCCACCATCACTTTTTCTTATCCTTCAGAATCTTCCCCTATTTTGCATGTAAATTCCACCAGTGCTGAAATAGCACCTGAATTTGTTTGATCAAGGAGACTGCAAGGATCCTTTGAAAACCTCTGAAAGTGGTAGTCTTTCCATGTGTGTTCAGGGTGCTCAGTATCATTGCAGTCCAAATGCAGAGGCATTAAAAACTGGACATCTAAAATACTGCCATCACAAGAACTTGAGAATCTTAAGGAGAAACCTGAATCTAGGCACTCCTTATTGTCTTTTTGTAGAAATGGTCATATAATTAGGAAAGCACCATTTCTTTACACTGTGTTGTATGTGACATTAAATTCTGTTGTATTTTAACAATATGTAAAATGACATTTTGTCATGTTTGTGCTTATGGTCAGAAAGAACCTGAAACAGAATGAGCACTTAAGAACTGGGCTATTTGTCATAAGATATTTGAACATATATATGCTCCTTCTGATATTAATTATTTTAATGGAGTATTAGATGGTATCTCTTGTGGTCTTTGCCTTTTATTAGCAACAGTTTTCTGGGGTTTGCTTTTTAAATTGTGCTAGAAACTATACATTATTAAGATCTCCTTTTTTTAGCCAAATGGTAGCCACTAGGCTGATCTGATTTTCCCAGCATGGTGTCAGTCCAGCCACTTCACCTGTTGTAAACTGTTGTTTTAGTATTGCAGTACCTCAGACACCACCAAAGCTGGTTCTGGCCTGCACAGAAGTACCTTCTGAAATTGCACGTTTAAGCGATTTTTTTCGGTACTGTTGTTTTCGATTAATAAAAAATACTCAGATTATAGTTTGAATCTCTAAGGATCTCATAGGTCTGAGTCCTTAGAAATGTGATGAATGGAGTTTATTTATCTTAATTTTGTAGCTAATTTTCATAGCAAATTCCTTGTTTTTCCTACAGAAACAGTGAATAACAGGAGAAAAAGTAGGGCCCTAAAATACATACTTTCTCATGGCTGGAGATGTATGAAACTCAACAAGAAGTACCACTGGGAGAAGAAATTTAATAATTGTTTAAGCCAGGGGAATCTACTATATGTCTGAAGCTCGCAGCGTATGTAATAAGGATGACTAACTGTACATTTTAGTGCCTTGCTTCTTGTAAAATGTTTAATCATAAATTACTAAACATAAATAATTATGAATTTCTGAGAAAACATATCTAAATATTGTTAATAGAAACTGTATATTCACAGGGGAGTCAATAAATCATCACCTATTGTTACAGATTAATTAGATGAGATTTTTAGTCTCCATTCTTTCAGAGTTGTTTTCAAATAATGTCATTTAATTTACACACAATTGTGCTATTTCTGTCTCTTAAACTAAACTCCACTCAACTGCATGGAACAGAGAAACTTTCTTTGTTGCACTGTCAGATTTTGTGGGAGAAAGTGCTGCTTGTGAGGCTTGTTGTACATATTCACCACAGAACTTCATATTTATTAAATCCTGATACAGTCATAGGTTCCTCTCAAATGTTCTTGCTGTAGACCTATTTTGAACTTGAGTTAAGCACCAGCAGTTTACTTCTGGACAGCCTATGTCAGGCACTGCTGGGCAATAAAAAGAATTGGTTCCTACTGAGAGCACCTTAATAATCTCAGTTCAAAGACTATATAGAAATCCAGGAAACTGAACCATGCTGTGACACATCCAAGAAAGCCAAAGTCTGTCCCACTCTCGAGCAGCAAGATGAAGAGTGGGGTTTGAAAACCCACAAGGCTGAGTGCTTAGAAGGTAGGACAGGAGAATGAGAGCAGTAAGTGGATAAGGATAACCTGACCTTTCTCCCCACTTCTCTAGGTTTTTCTGCACAGACTGTATGTGCTGAAAGCCACGCTGGTATGGGACAGTTTTCCAGTGGTGTCTTCTCTCTGCTACACGTAGAACCTGATAGTGAGTATTCCAATATCCAGCCCAGAGGAATTGGGATGCAGCCGTAGAGACAGCTGGATGTACATAAGACCATGCAAAAGCTGTTCTGGGTCAGGCCACAGCTCCATCTAATCCAATGTCCTGCCTGCAAAAGAGGCTTGCAGCATCTGCCCTTTAAAAAGTTAAAATAAATGTGAGTGTACCATATTTCATAGCATGCACTGCTCATGCATAGCATGAGGGAGAGAGTCTGTGAGACCATAGTGGAATCCTCCTTTATAATGATCTTTAATGGATTTTTCTTATAGAAATCTGTGCAAGATATTTCTGAGCCTATGTAAACTATAAGTAATAATGTGTTCGAAAGCTGAACTATAAGCAGAATGAAGAAATACCTCTCTTGATTAGCTCTAAAGCCAATTGCTGCTATTTTAGCTTGCTGCCCTCTCTCTCCATATATAACTTTGAGTTAGGAACTCATATATCTTAGGTCTGGTTCAAAAGATTAGGGCTAACAATAATAATAATAATCATAATAGCTCATTCAGTCTGTTTCTCTTCCAGCAATACAAGGTTGGTTTTTAATTGATACTGAAAAATATTAGCAACACTCTTCCAGTGCATTTGATCAGAAGACAAACAACTTTCATGAGATAAGAAAGAAAAGAGCAAGAGTAGCGTAATTATATATAGAAGTAAGGACAGAACTTCACTTTGATAGTTTCCAAGCAGACACTTTTCACTTAAAATTGTTTGCTCTTTTTCTTTGCTAACTCATTTTCAGTAAGAGAAAGAATAGTCCTACTGAGTTAAAAAAGCCTTCATGCTAGATGATTGCTTTTGGTCAGCAGAGTACCCCTCCAATCATTTAATCTTACTGAAGATTTCCAGAATGTGACCACAGGACAGCAAAAGACAGGTTTGAAGGTTTCTGTCTGCAACCTTTATCTTATCACTTTGGATTCCTGAACAGAAGTAACCAGGTTTCTGGCTGATGACACCATCAAACTCAACAGTTTTTCCATGTAATCAACTCTATAAAATTCAGTACAGTATGCCATAATCAGGATTTTTTTTTTTCAGATAATTTGAATGTTCCATGATAAAGGTAAAACCATGAACTGAAGGATCTCATGTGACAAAAGGTTATAAACCTGGCTGGTTGCCTGAAGTGGCTCTCTACCACACTGCCACAATACCCCTTTAATTTCTAAACCAGCTGGGTTCACACTTCATGTTCTTGGTGACAAAGTCAAGAGAATAACACAAGCAGAATCTATTTCAAATGGGAAATAAATGTACCTGTTGGTAAAGAGCATTATTTATCAAACAGAAGGAAATGGAAATTGATAATAATAAATATAGACAAGAAGCTAATGAGGCTCAACAGTAATAAATAAACAGTGGGAAAAGAAGCCTTGACCAGTAGGCCTAAATAAAAGAAGAGAGTTTCTGCAGTGTACAAGACAGAGAACAAAACCACTTAAAATTTTAAACTATAGATTCCTATTAGTATATGCCAGTGGTAAATTGTTATTGATACCAAAAAAAAGAGGAAAATATTAAAAGTATTAGTACCTTATGTATTCAGAAAGCAGTGAGATACTGTTTTATGGGTGATGGCTGACTTGTCATATGAGGATGGCTAAGAACCCCACAGTCCTTTCTATAAGACAAGAACATTAGATTTCTTCTAGACTGAAAGACCAAATTTGGAGGGTTGGGGTTTTTTCATTAAAATGTACTGGACACTTGTACCAAAAGTCCAAGGAATAATGGCTGACCATTACTGCTCAACTGATACTCACTTTGGAAGACTGGAAAAATTCTGAAACCTGGAGGACCGTTGATGGTTGCTAGTTAAGAAAAGGGTCATGAGGGAAAGCTGTGTGTAATTAGTGTCCCTTCTACAGAAAAAAAACCCCACAACATTATCAAATAAATCTGGTTTTGTTCTTAGGCAGAGTCGGAATTGTGATAAAAAAGATAACTGCACTGATAAAAATCACATGAGCATTGATAAACTCCTTGCTTCAGTCTAGCATGATTTGTGAAAAAGAATCAGTCCAAATTAAATGGCCTTAAATCTGCTTACCTGACAGGCACAAAACCACTTGAAAAGCAGTTGCTGGTCAAAGCTTTCTCCAGAGATGTTCCACAGGCATTAGTAGCTGGAATAATCTTGAAGGAAATGTGCAATTCATCGCTGTCATTTACATCTGGCACCAGCTTTGCCAAGAGAGTGGTGACAGGGCAAGCCATAAAAAGTATACACCCCGGCTTGCTCTGTGAGATGGGCCAGCTCACAAAGGCACCTCAAAACAAAGATTAAACTCTGAATTTGGAGCTTGCATGCAGAGGCTACAGGGAAAAGCCTACACTCCGAGTCAGTAGCGTTTCTGGATCGCTGGGACAGGTATCCGACAGGGGCTCCTGGTAGCTTGCACCAGCCAAAAGGATTAAAAGAAGACATAAAGGCAGGATGGTGGTACAACATCGAAGTGCCACCTCCCCACGTGGCCCTGGTGAGTGCAACAACAAAATATTGTTGGACCTCACACCTACACATCGCACCGATGTTGAAACTGAACAGGTGAGGGTGCTGATGGGAGCTCCCAGAGCGATGGGTAAGAGAGGGTGTCTTGTATCAGCCATCTTAATGGGAGAAGTCGTTTGGGGTTGTAGATTGGAGTTTGGTGAACTAGCTTGAGCTGAATGCATAATAAATCCCCCTAGGAATAAAAAAAGATTGCTGAATGGCTTTTTACTTAGAAAAAAAAAGGAACTCCAGCAGAGTAATCCTGAGAGTGACAAGTGATGGGCAGCCAACCCGCCGGGGGATTGGCAGACCCGCTGGGGCTGCACCCCGTCCCGATGCCCTCCCCCTGAGATCAGGTGCCTTTCCAGGGGGTGTGGTAACTCGGGAATGGACTCGATGGGGAGGCAGCGGGTGGCAGAGAACGAAACGCCAGGGCCCGGGGCCGCGCAGAGCCCGGGGCCGCGCAGAGCCCGGGGCCGCGCAGAGCCNGGGAATGGACTCGATGGGGAGGCAGCGGGTGGCAGAGAACGAAACGCCAGGGCCCGGGGCCGCGCAGAGCCCGGGGCCGCGCAGAGCCCGGGGCCCCGGCCCTGCCCGCTCCCTCCAGCGGGCGGCAGCCGCGGGCCGGGGCCGCGGGAGCGCTCCCAGCGGGAAGGCGGCTCCTCCACGAGGAGCGGGAGCATCCCCGGACCGCCGCTCGCCCGAGACGCGCCGGGCGGCTCACGTCCTCAGCGGGAAAGCTGCTCCGTGCGAGCGGCTCCCAAATGTGCCGTCGGGAGTGGGGGATTCCCCGGCCACCCCCGGCACCCACCGAGATGTCCCCTCAGAAGGGCTCCAAAGCGGGGCAGGGATGCTGAGCAGGCGTCGGCGGTGCCGCTGGCACGGACGGGGATGTTTTAAATTTATTTCCTCGTCGATGTTGGAAGCCAAGCCAGCATCTTTATTTCGTTTCGGGCTAAGCCGCTGAGGGACTGGTTTACACTGAGAGAAGATCAATCACTTCCCTAGAGAAATCAGTATTACACACTGCCTATATATAGCCCGCTTGTACTTCGCTAGCAAGCCGAGTAAGAGTGAGCAAGGCTTTCCACATCCTTTGGCTACTCCCACTCCACTAAATTCTAGGCTTTCGTAGGTTTAACACAAAACCAGAACAAGGGAAACACATTGCAGGTGAAATCCTCCAATTTTTCAGCCTGTGGAAGTATTCCCATTGAGATTGGGCTCCAGGAAATCCTCCATAAGGGTCAGGGCAGGATCCTAACCCGCAGGAGATTTTGGCAGCCTAGTCTTTGCTTCCTACTCAGAAAGAGAAATTCCCTAAATTTCCATCTGTCTGATGTGTTCATTGCGTGGCCTGGTCAGGGAAATTCTTGAAAGTCTTCAAGGTATTTGTTTTGTGCCAGGTTATGTCTACTTTAAGAAAAAGGTTTTATTTCAGTGATGGGAGTTGCTGTCCTATAAAACCTTAGTTAGGGCAAGCTGTGAGCATCTGCTATGCCCAAGTAGGGCTTCCTAAAACACCCTGGTTCTTTCATACAGGTTTTTCCTCATCAAGCCAGCATATATGAGAAATACCAGGTACTAACTATCATGTTTTAAAATCACACCATTTTGCCAATCCAGGCAAAGCCTCAGGGAAATTCTCCCAGATTTTGTTTATCCACATAGTGCATAAATCTTTTAACCACTCCATTTGCCTGAGGCCACATGGGGGTTACACACTGCACACAAGCACAGGGAACATGCCGTAGCCTTAGGCAATCCGAATTGTTGAAAAAATTGTATGTAAACAGTTATAAACAAGTTTTCAAGATCTCTTTTAAATAAGCAATAAACTAATCCTTGTCATAGACAGATAGGCACCCATGTCTCAGCTGTTTAAGAGCAAATTGCGTAAGACTGTGCCTGAAATACCTCAGTTTAAAAGCACCATCATTGTGTTCATGTGAAAATGAAAACAAAGACAACCAAATACTGAGGAGACTGATCAACACAGATAACACTAGCATACACACAAAATAACCAAAGTCCTCAGTCCTTGGTAGCATTCCTATATGGGTTGGGTTTTCAGAGAAAGCATACCTGTACCCGCCATCTCAACTTCTAGGTGCTCTTGCTACAAATGTCCTAAATAAAACCAGGTTCAGTCACTGTTCATAGACCCAGGAAATTAAATTATATGTAGAGAACTCAGCCATGAGTAACTTTTTCCCACTCTCAAGCTGAGAGCTAAACAAAAGGGCTCTAGACTACACATTTTTTGACCCAAGGAAAGAGGCCCTGGAAAAATAAAAATTGCAGCAACATATAAACTTGGAAAACCTGCTTGACTAATAGGAAAAAAAGACCTCCAGACAGTCATTCTGACCCGATCTAATTTTCAGCACTGCCTGGTTGGTAAGACAGCCACTAGCAGCTGCCCCAGGTAGTAGCTGCACCCCGCTCCCAGCTTATCATTTTGGCCTGGCTGTGTCCTGGTGAGCTGGAGGTTAGTATTCAGGCACCATCAGCGTTCCTTCCCCAGGCAGCGGCCTCAGCACTGGCCACCAGAGCAGCCACTGCCAGTGCTGCCTGCCCCAGCCACTGCAGTCCTGGCAGCTGTCGTGGTTTGACATTGGCCAAATGCCAGGTACCCGCAAAAGTCGTTTGCTCACCCCTCTCTTGCTCTCAGCTGGGTAGAGGAGAAGAAAAAAAAAACCATTAACCAAGGGGACATGAGTTGAAATGAGGATAGGGAGAAACCCCTCTAAGGGCAAAACAAGTTCAAATTTAAAGGTACAAGTAAATTTATTATTAACAGAGTAAGAAGAGGATAATGAGAAATAAAATAAGCCTTTAAAAGACCTTTCTTCCCTCCAGCCCCTCCCTCCTTCCCACCCACAGTGCAGAGAAGCAGGGCATGGGGGTTTTGGTTGGTTTGTCACTCAAGATCTTCTTCTGTTCACTCAGGGAGAGAAGTCTTTTCTCTGCTATGCTGTGGGCTCCCTCCCACGGGCAAACAGTCATCCCAAAACTGTTGTGGCATGGGTCACTTGTCCACGGGGTGCAGTCCTTTAAAGATAAGCTTCTCTAGTTTGGAAGCAAAAGTCCCCTCTCTCTCTATCTCTGGAAGCAGGGGCCCTCTCTCTCTCTTCAGGTCTCCCACTGGATCACAGCTTTCTCTGGCCTCCATCCACTTCAGTGTAAGCACTTTTCCCACGGGCTGCGAGTGGATCTCTACATCCCCCATGGACTTCATGCATTACAGGGGGACAGTTTATTTCACCATAGTCCTCACTACAGCTTGCAGGGGAATCTCAGCTCCAACACTTGGAGCACCTCCTCTCCCTCTTTTTTCCACTGACCTTGGTGCCGCCATGCTGCCTTCCCTCACGTGTCCTCACTTCCTCCTCTTCTCTGACTAGAAGAAAAGTTGCTGCTTGTAGGTACCATTGCCAACAAGTTCCGCTAATTCAAAGGTTCCTGCAGGATCCCGCAGCACTGAGAAGTTGATCTCGTCTAGGTTCCACATCGGGAAATCACTCGTCATCCTTTCACTGCCGGCCAGGCGGCCCCGCCACCATTGTGTGGGCAATGGCAGCGGCCACGGTGCTGGTCCTGATTAATGGCCCTGTTCATGTGGGGTGCTGGGTAGGAAAAGCCACTGCCACCGCTACCCTTCTGCCCACAGTGGGACTGGCCAGAGGTGGCCAGGCAGGCAAGGCTTGCCACGAGCCGCACAGAGATGGTGGTGGCTGTGCCCCACCACCCTGGGAAATAAACTGCATGTGCGCTGTTTTGATTTTCTTCTTAAATATGTCATCACAGAGGCATTACCAACCTCTCTAACTGGGCCAGCAGCATGTCCATCTCCAGAGCCATCAGAGATTGGCTCTGTCGGACATAGTGGAAGCTTCTAGAAGCTCCTCACAGAAGGTACCCCTGTGGCCACTCCATTACCAAAAACCAGGCCATGCCAAACCAACACAGCAGCCCACTCTCCTTTTTGCTTCCCCAGCCTCTTCAGCTGTCTGGGGACATTACAAACCCAAGGGTGCCACAAGTTTATTTTCTTAGGAGGTAAGTGAATGGCAAACAGGACCCACATCTAATGCCTATAAGCAAAAGAAAGATATACTACTTTATTCTAGTTTTTCCTGTAGCGTGAGGGGGTCGTGGGTCCGGCAGGGGACAAAGAAAAAGCAGCTGACCTCGTGTAGAGGGTGAACAGGAACTCTGTTTATTTTTCCCGCGCTTCCCTTTTATCCCGGAACACTTCAAAAGACTCTCAGTTGGTTACCTGATTGGCTTAGGTTATAGTCTGGGCAGAGCCAACATCAATGACATGGCATAAACTCATTGGTGAAGAGTATGACAGACAGGCTCAGCCTGATACCAAGGCAGAAGCATACTGCGACATTTTCCCCATTCTCTCTCTTATCTTGTTTGCCCAGGGCTCCTTCATCTTGGGCATCAAAGCCTCACAGGCTTCTCACATTTCTCTTGGCCCTCTATCACTGAATACAAATTTAGTCCCACAGATCTTTATTTTAATGGGATAGATTTAATGCAAAAGCTACAAACAGGCATCAACTGTGATGCACCTCACTCCAGTCAGCAGCTGACACAACTTTTCTGCTGGAGGGAAGAAGCCTGAGAGGAGCTCGTACCCCTCATGAGTGAGCCCTTTCTGTGGTCTCTGGCCACTGGGATCTCATTAGAAATGGCACAGTCAAACTTGCAGAGCTCATAAACACGGAAATATTTTTTGCATTCCAATAGATTTATAATATACAAAAATATCAAGGAGTTTTCTGTACATAAGTGAGACTTCAAGGAGGAAATAGTAAGCTATGTAAGCAGAGTAAAGTGAATGAATAACAAACTGTTCTCTGCTTCCAGTTGCTTCGGGGAAAAACGGAAGACTGCAATGGGCAGTAAAGAGGAACCTGTGGATTCCTGCTGTCCAGGCACTTACACAAACTACGTGAAGTCAAATCTACAGATATTATTGGTTTCCTTCACTCTAGCAGAACTATCTATGACAAGTTTTCTGCTTTCAACTCCCCCTCCTCTCCCAATTTTTGTTTTTAATAAAGACTACTTGTGCCAAGACTGAAAAATGCGACAGATCTCTATCTCAAGTTCCAGAAGAGTGGAAACTTGATATTTATTGTATTACTGAAGAAACAGAATGTAAACAAGTAACTAAAGACCACTGTCTGTCTGGGTATGTCTGGAGTGCTCCTGCTAGCCAGTTTACTGCTGTCCACCAATTTTATACTATCCTTGTCAGCAAAATAGCCAAGCTGTTTCTGGGCTACATTGTCAGATGAACATCTATTAGCTTGAGTCTGTGTGGGCTCGTTACCTTTGGCAAAATCCCAATATTTTCTGAGCAGTTTATGTCACTACCTAGTGCCCTGAAATCCAGGAAGGCTTATTAGCTCACCGCTCAACCAGGCAGCAGCATGCAGCATCTCCTGGATGTGAACCTTTGGGGTTACTGCGATAGCAGGATAAAGGAACGATGGGCAACACAGCAATCAGTAGAGGAGATAAGGAAGGTAAGACACAGGGAGGGAACATGTGTCAGCTTTTGTCTCACAACATTTAGTAGCTTCAGAAAAGTGTTCTACCGCTGAAACACCATGGTGAGTATGTGGGATGCAGATGGCCAGTGGCAGAGCCGGGTCAGTTCAGCCAGGGCTCATTAGCTCTGGATCAGTGCCTGTCCACTGGACCCATGATGACACAAGGAGAACTCCTTGTGTTCTCCCTCCTGCTCCCAAGTCCCTCACTGTCCATGAAGTTTACTTGTCAATGTGCAGGCCCTCATAGGTACCCAGAGGTGTTTTGATCCTGACGTCATGCCCAAGCTGATAAGGCTTCCTGAGACTCACAGCTGTGGGGAACACAGTCCATGCAAACAGTCAGATCCTTTATGATCTGAGTCTGAGCTCCATGCTTTATTATAGTGAATGCTAATGATAGATGAGCTCTTTCCTAGAAGTGTTACAGCCATGACCACTAGAAGAAGGTCCAAACCAGCTCTGCTCTGCCTTTCTTCACTTGGCAAGTATCAGTACCCTTGTCCAAAGACTACCACTTGCCTAAGCAGGAAGCATGAGGACACTTCCCATGTCACCAAGAAAACTGGGGTCAGGATGTTCAAAACCTACATGGACAATATACCTCACAGGATTGTCCCAGTTCTCTTCCTTTCCACCAGATATCACTGTAGCTTCACTGCTCCATTGGCATCTCCAGTGTACAGTTCTGAAACAACGGACTTCAGACTTTCTTTCTGGGCACCATTTTTGTTTGTCCTGGGGGTAGAATTGTGAAGGGCTCATGTCCAGAATAGCACCAGGCTTCACCATCTTTTCCACACTGATACATCAACAAAGCTATTGCAAACAAAACCACCAACGATATCTGACTCTTCGACCTCTGTACACAGAATTACTGTTGTGCTGTTGATAATACCTATGTTTTCATGATAAATTCCTTGCTTTTAGGTTTACAAAGTGTGTCAACAGTGCAACTAATAAACAGGAGATCGAGATCAGGCATCAGATGAACTGTACGCACTTAAAAGTGAGAATGGTGTGTATCATATTGGATACCACAAAAACCACAGGAGAAATGTACTAAGGGAAAGACTGACGCACTTGCCATAGGAATACTCCACATATCTCTGTCTCTATTTCCATTCCTTCTGAGTAGTAAGAAAGCCAAGATTCATTGACTTTGAACTTGAACAGAAAAATAAGCAGTGTGACTCATCAAAGAATTGGTTTGTCCTTTCTTGTGCAGCAAAGTTCCATGTGAGCAAAGGAAATCCAGACAAAATGGGTAGAAAATAGGTAGAAATTCTGTATTCTGACACAATGTTGATTGCTATCTAATTCCTCCTTAGCAAAATATTCCTTAGAGAATATACAAGCTATACTTAAGTGAAATAAAAAGACGCTTTTAAACTATGATTCGGCCAATAATTTATTGTAGTGACAGAAAAAAAATTGACTTTGAGTGAGTATTCTAATTTTTAAATGAGTTTTATTTTGTCTTTTTCACAGAATCATAAATCACAGCAGATCACAGAAAGGCTGAGGTGGGAAAATGACCTCTGGAGGTCATTTGAGCCAAGCCCCCTGCACAAGTAGGGTCACCCTGACAGCATTACCTAGGACTATTTTCAGATGGCTCCTGAATATCTCTAAGAAGGTACATGGCACAACTTCTCTGAGCAACCTGTGACAGTGCTCAGTCACCTTTACAGTTAAAAAATGTTTCTTGATGTTTAGAGGGAACCTCTTGTGTTTCAGGTTGTGCCCATTGCCTCTGGTTCTGCCACTGGATACCAATGAAGAGAGTGTGGTTATTCTTTGCAGCCCCCCTTCATAATTATACACATTGATAACATTCTTCCCTTTTCATATATGTCTTCATTTGCTTTCTGTGTAAGATACTCTTTATTATCTAAATATAACCAAACAAACTGAGTTGAAAAGCTGGCAAAGCTAACTTCAGAACTAAGTCTACTGAGCATGTAAGAATGGGCATTAGCTATGATCAAAATGGTGTGACGATGATCCATTTGTGCTTTAAAAATAGTTGGTTTTAACCCAAATGCAAGACTGGAAAAGAATAAAGAACAGATTCAGAAAATGAATCTTCAGTGCACAGAAGTTCTGCTGGCAAGTGGCTTGTAGCAGATTCCTTGTTCTTCCTGCATAGCGGGAAATCTCTGCTCCCCATGAGACAAGCCTGACGCCTGGGACCAAGGAGGCCCAGTAGAGATGAAAGGCAACATAGTCCGTGCCTCAAACCCTCTCCACTGGCTATGAGGACAGCGGGGGATGGCTTCTGGAATGACACCACTTACATTCTTTCCACGCTGTCTGTCAGGGCTGGACTAGAACATAAGAGGGATGTGAAGAGAGCACTCAAAGCCCTAGTGGTGGGTGACTCAGAAGCGACAGCATTCCAGTTGGCATGCAAGAGGGACTGCTTGCGATGCTTCCTCTTTTCTTTGTCTCACTGCAGTGAGAGGAGACCTTCTTGGGACTAGCAGAGGAAGAGTCCACTCCTTTTCCTAGTCAAAGATCACAGCCATCTCTCCTTACTCCACACATGATCACAAGAAACAAGTCAGCTACTGGTAGGGAAAAGAGCTCTTTTCTACCAATGATTTCAATTTCTACATGGCACAGGCTTTTGTGAAGAGTTTAGGCAAGATGGCACATGCCATAGAGAAAAAACACCAGAACACAGAGGTCAGTTGAGGAGGAAGACACACTTAGAGACGCTGGTAGCAGTCTGCAGTTTTCAATAGCTGGTTAATATGTGTCTCTGCAATCTGCTCAGAGACAGATCTCATGCTGTGGCTACATTTTGAAAACAGGTAGTAAGAAGGTAGTAGGAGTCTTACAGGTCTGCCTTTTGCAAATGCACAGTGAATATCTCCCACTCCTGCATCCTCCTCCCAACACCATTAGTGAAGGTAAGATTACCAGTGGCAGCATAGAGAAGTACCAGTTCCAGCCACAGTCTTTCTCCATACTGGGAAACGGAGCCTTGAAGGTGGAAAGCTTCCAAATTGCTGCAGAACACCACCAGAAATCACCATTGCTTAATTTTTTCTTCCTGCTGAGACTTGTCATCCTTAAAGCTATGGGGAATGCTATTGCAGAAGGCTGGCACTGCTAAGGCAAGGAAATTTCCCGACCATGACAGCCACCAGTGACACAATCTGCAAAGCTCTTCATTCAACTATGGCTAAGGGTATTCTAGTGCAGGTCCCCTACACTAAACAGCTTTGCCAGGCTGTTTAATTAATCTTGTCACTCTTTGGTGTATTAGCCCCTAATATTAGGAATAAGTAGGAATTAACACAAAGCAATGAGCAGCTTGGGGCTGTCTAATTCTAAAGAGGGCATTGTATCTTACCTTGAAGAGCCTTTTTATGGGAAAAAAACCCCATAGTTTATTCTGAAGAGCTCTCTATGACCTTTGGAGAAAGAGAAATAACGTACAGAGTTGAGTTCTGGTTTGGGACAAACACGTACGTTGCCTTCTCTCCAAAGATTTGAATGTAGCAAAACCAGATGTTTTAGAAGTCTGCAAAGTATCCACTGGATAAACTATATAAGGCTTTATTAAAGATAGATATGAGCACTTAATTTCTGTATTCATTAGGTTTTTTTGAATCTTTGTGTTCCCCAGCCCACATTTTCTGCAGGAAAACATAAGTAAACTGCTTTGTTACTCACATCTTATGTACCTTTCCCTGAAGAGCTGGGCCATGATGGACAAACATCAGCCTATCTTGGTCCAGCCACGTGGAAGTGCTGGTTTCAGGTAAGAGGTCACTAGTGAACTGAAGCAATGCCTAGTTTTAAACACAAGGTCCCCCAAAAGTGAACCTGAGTAGGGCAGCAAGAATTATGAGAAATTTAGAAATAATGATGTCTGGAAAAAGACAGGAGACTGTTTTTTTCCCTGGTTTTCTCTCTTTTCTAGAAGAAACTTAAGTCCTACATGTTAGAATGGAATGGTGATTACTTATTACTAATCTTTACTGAGAAAAGGACCAGAATAAATGGACTTGCTTTGCAGAAAACAATAATGGGAAAGCTTTTAATAGGTTATTGAAGCACTTAAACAGGAGGAAAAAGGAATTTCTGAAATGTTGCTATCAGCCAGTCTGTCATCTGCCCATGGTCTGCATACAACTGGCAGCATCTCAGTGCAAGGATTTGACCTAGACAAGAAAATCTCATCAAACCCTGGACCTCACTTGTATGGAGTGGATGGGCCCTTCCACAGCAAATGTAGTGATTAAGCTGGCCTTAAAGGAAACAGCTCTACTCACTTGTCCTCCAAACAGCTTTGATCACTTTCTTCCCAGCCCATTCTCTCTTACTGTTTTCCAGGCTTTCACTGCTTTAATTCTTCTCTTCCCTGCCCACCCAGAGAAGAAGATGGATGATGAATTGTAAGAACAGCAGCTACTCTCTGCAGGCAGATGTAATGCATGCTATGGAGCAGGACTTCAGGAGGTGGCTGCACACTTCCATCTGCAGCAGAGGAGGTTCAAGCGTAAAACTAAGCCGTCTCCTCGCCAACGTTCACAGCTGAAAAAAACAAGCATGACACATGAAACGACACAATCATGGATTGCTCTTTTCAGATCTGTAGAGTATTCCTACTTCTGTGTTTGAGGTTTTGGCAGTTATGTGCCAACTACATCTGTCTCCCCACCACAGATCATGCTTTCCCAGAAAAAGGAATGCACAGGAAAGACGACATGCTAGCTTCCTTTCCATGGCCAATTAATACTGGAAGAAAAGGAGACAAGAAGTACCTCCCTTTCCTAGCTGGAGTATCTGTAGAGGAACAACTGGCAGATGTGTAGAAGGGGGACCAGATTCTACTTTCAATAGTGGGTAAAAAGTTTCTTAGGAGACTGGAGTTCTCTCCAATGGCATTCCATTACACTCCATTACACATCCAACTATTAGATAAACTCCTACCTGAAAGTATTTTTCCCCCTCTAAAAAAAATGGAAGTTCTGTAACACAGCATAACCACCCTTGTCATCAATCAATTTTAAGTTACTCAGACTGGTTGTCTGTGCTGAACAGAGGCCTCCTTGTCTTCTTCTCTACTATTTTCCCCTTCTGACTCTACACAATGTCTACGGAACTTTGGTCCCCATGACAACTCTTCTTAATGGAAAATAATGTAGTATTTCTCTAAAACAAGGTAAGTTCAAGGACTGTAATCAACACCTAGCTCTTCCTCCAACACAAGTTAAGTCAACACCAAATAAAACATTTGAAGTAGGCCAGGTAAACTAAGTTGAAGTTTACTAAGTTTTGTTTTGCATGCTGAGCTGGACAACATCATGATGAATAGGGAGATTACCTTACAAACTACCAGCTAAGCAGGAGGAAGAGGAAATCAACCTTTTGAAAAACAGCATCAGGAAGCAAACAGAACCCACAACGACACTGATGGCAACCCTATAACCCCTGAAGCCATGCAACAATGGTTTCCTAAGAAACGTGGTGTTCCTACTTCCAAGAACTTCCCAGTCAATTAGTTCCCTGCAGGCAAGAGCCAGCCTGATAACTTTGGCCAAATGCATGAGCTTCCTGTACCTGACACGCTGTCTGCTACCCCATCACACACACAACTTCAACCTTCCTCTCCTTTACAGTGCCCAGTGTTCAGAAGCCATTACCAGAAGAGTCAGACTAAGGCTAGATAACAAAAGCTAGAGTTACTCCATAAAAGACACACCTATACTTTTCTGTCTAGAGAGCTCTTCAATTTCTCCCCTCTACTCTGTCAGCAGGGAGGACACACAGTGTATCCAGTTTATCATGCAAAATCTATGCATCCTGTTTTTCAAAGGACAGCTTTAAGATCAAGTGTGAGAAAAAAGGCAAAACACCTCATGTAACTTGCAGCAAACCCAATAAAAAATTCAAAGTTTTTCCTCTCATCCTGTTTTTACAGGATTGCAGAAATCTAAAAAATCCAAAAATACCCGAAACGAACAAACAAACCCAAAACCCCCAAAAACCCCAAAACAAAACAAAAAAACATCACAAAAGCTAAGGTAACTGACTATTTTTCCTTCTTCGTCTTCACCAGTAGCTGCTCATCTCAAAATAGGGCATATACTCTGGGAGTAGGAGACATTTTAGCATGCCTAGCTTAGTCTGCCATACAAACACACTTGACATCAAGTACCATGTGGTACAGCACTGCCACCCATGGTACCAGCAATTTGTCTTCTGTACAGTCTCAAGAGGGGGGCTTACTTAACCCTTAACCTAAACCCCTTCTCTATTTTTCTTAGACAAACTTAGAAGTATTCAACATCCATTTGGGGTCTTCTGCCCATAAACCAAAGCAAGCTAAAGGGGAGGTTACAATTTTAAACCATGCTTGCATTTTATCACATTTGAGGAGATATAAGTTTCTCACCAGCATCCTATGCGATATCACCTTCAAAAATGGAATACAAATATAAGTCCTACGATACCCTGCTAGATTTCATTTCAGTTCTTTTCATGAACACTAAAGCATTTTTATTGAGCACAGCACACTAAAAACCTCAGGTTAGAACTTGTTAGCAGACACCAGCTGGCTACAAGTCTACAGCTGTAACAGCATTTCAGAGAACACCCCATTTTAATGCACATTTCTGGTCACTTGCATCAGCACCAAAAGACGACATACACTCCACAGCAGTCATCACAACTGAAACAGTTGCAGAGCATAAAGAGCTACACTAGACCATACAAAAATTATGTGCTTTAATTACATTTGGTTGAAAACTTCAGTTATCTAATGACTGAACAAACCCAACTGTTAAATAAACTCCTACTTGAAATTATTTCCCTGAATCTTAAAGGGAAGTAATACTCTTAAATGTGGGCGGGAGGGGGAAAATCACTTTTTTGCCACCTTTCTCTCAAGAGTTACTTTCCAAATTTAAAATTTTTAAGGCAAGTTATGGAATCCGTACTATAAATAAGGACAAAGGTAATATTCAGGAAGGCACAGTTGAGGAGGACTATTTCTTCTGAAACGTCCTGGCTGTTAAGTTGGCTCACTTGTATCACAACATCCTTTCTGTAAAAGAGTAGGCAGAAAAGGGTTTAAGCACTCCCAGATTCCACTTATTAACCAAAAATAGGAAACAAAGCAAGAAAGTGTAATTCTGACATACGTAGTATTCCACTGGTTAGTTCAATTCAGCTGTATCTGAGAGTCGCTACAAACCATCAGATGACATATTTCCAGTTCAAATAACTGGAGACATGACACAACATAAATTAATTATAAATAATTATTGGCCAAAAAATAGAAATCTCAAATAGAATTGCATAAATTACTGTATTGAAATTTCTAGGAGCATATTTCCCTCAAGGATTCCACAGAATTACCTTACAACACTGTTCGCTCTCCCTCACTGACTATATCTGTCCTTAAAAGTTACAAGAATGTGAATAACATTAGCAGATCATGCTGGAGCAGGAGAGGAAGAGGGAAATGCGATGCACCCTGTCATCTTACCTATTAGTCAGAAATCTACTTTTCTTGGTTCAATTGCTTAGAAGACATGAAAATCACAAGTTGTTGCTACAATATTATAACTACTTACCGTGATTTTTTTCTAATATTAGATTCTTTCACTAGGAACCTAAAACAAAACCAGAGTTTGCATGTGGTTTTCTGTCCTTAAACATACAGTATGAGCCTCTCAAGAGGACAGGTGAAAAACAACATAAGCAGAAGTTCTGAAAGTTCAAAACTAACAAGAATTTTGCAAAAAAGCATTATTACGTGCTTCTCAGATTAGTATAAATCTGTGATCATAGTATTATGTTCTGCATCACCAACCAATTTTTATATATATTCCTTTTTTCCAAGGAATTGGTAACTGTAAAAGGAAGTGGGTTCACTTTCGAGGCATACACATTAATATGCTTAAGACCTCTTGAACCTCTTACTCCCAAACCAGGAAAATAAATCTGCTCATCTGAACACTCAAAAGCAAGCAAAGGCTTTCCATTTGCAAAAAGTGGCACATCATAGAGGAGATTTAAAGAGCATTCTTGAGGAAAGACAGGACAAGAAAACTATCAGAATCTTAGTGAATGGTAGATGAGCTTCCCACACCACAGTGACTATGGCAATAGTCCTGATGAAGGCCTCCAACTCCCATGAAAGACAGAGGGAGACAGATACAACCTCTTGTCCCACTGTGCCCCTGTCTAAGAATCCAGCCCTCAGTCCAACTGCTGCCCAAGGTGATGTCTTGCCTCAGAGGGATATGCAAAACTGCTCCATCCGTAGGGGCAATCACAGGAGTGTAGTCAAGGACTGGCTAGCCATTTGTAAAGGCCTGCTGTTCTGCAGGTGCCTCTTGCTTCAAGGCATGGCAACACCTGTTGCCTCATGGGGAGAATGGGAGGGTTAGAGGGAGAACTGATGGTACCGTTCCACCATAACCCTGTGGTATGGCCAAGCTGCACAATCTAGGAGTCAACAGGCACATGCTGGCAAATCCTTCTGGGGTTTATCAGCTGGTCCTGGTCATCACACACAACAGATGCCTGCCCCTGGGGTATCGTAATGGTGCAGACGGTTCTGTACGCACACATAAGTTGGTATCCTTGGTGGTATTGACACTGTAATGCTTGTTTAGGGCTGCAGATGTGATATTACAGCATAGAATGATGATCAGGGGTTTCGAAGTGGCCAACAACACCACTTGAGGCAAACAACACTCTTGGCAAGACTCCTGTCATGTCTCCCAGCTCTGAAATTGGACAGGATTGTTGGCATGGTACACTCATTCAGATCCACACTTCTAGGCATGGCCAACAGAAGAGGTGTTGATGACAGACAACAAGTGCCAAGAAACAAGATTGATGATTTCTCCTGAAAGAGTGCACCAGATAGCTGACGCCTGACAAGACTTTGCAGAAATGGGAGATGGCACACTATCCTCCTGCTCCAACATCAGCCAGCTTCCTTCCCCTGAGAACACTTGTCCTGTCGGCAACATTTCAGAGAAGATAGTAAAAACTGCTCTCTGCTGGGGGTTGGCATGCTGATTTCAAAGCTCCAATGTGCCAGAAGAATTGCCTTAGGATTCCCTAAGGAAAAGATTATATGTTCTTTACTTCACTCTGTTTTATTACTGGAATATCAGAATTAGCACCCTAGTGAAAATGACTGAATGTGAACCCTTGCACATTCTTCTATGTATGCCATCTCAGTCTGGTTTTATTCTGGTTTGTCTCCTTTATTTCTGGGGAGTAAAAGTTCTGCCTCTTGCAAGCTTAGTAAAAAGACAGCAATTCACTCAGTGGTGAGTATCTGAGAAAGGAAGGGACAAAGCCAGAGTGCCCAGAGCTGGAGAAACAAGTATAAAAGTCTAGGGCCGTCCAGTTCAGCTGACCTGTCACACCAAAACTCTAACACCTCATTGTCTTTGAGATAATTTCAGGATATTCAGCATGAGACCTGCTAGTACTATGTATCCTGTATTTACAAAGGATGCCAAAATTTGTCCCCAATATCTAACGTGTCCACCAAGGAATTAATTCCATAATTAATTGTATTGTGTGTTTTATAATTAACCATAAAATCTAGAAGTATTTAATACCTAAGGGGAAAAACCACTTTATTCCCCCTTCCCTCCCTGGAGTCTACCAAATCACCTGTATCACTGCATCTCCCCCACATTATCTTCCTAACCTGGCCATTGCTTCTCCTGCAGGGCTACATACCTGGCTTTCACGGGCCATCCCAACACTCCATGAACAGAAACACTCAAGAGCACTCACTCAAGAAAGACTCAACACTGCATAGGCTAAGGGTTTGTTTTCTACAAAATACATATTGGATCACAAAGGAAATCACTTCAGGAAAAGCTTCTGAGTTTTCAGGATGTATCATTTCAGAGCATTTTTTGGTAGTGAAGTTATCAATAACTGTCTCAAGTCTCCTATAAATCACAGTGAAGAAGACGGCAAAGGCACAGTGAAACAACACTTTGGCTGTATTTTTTTCCACAGAGCCTTATACTGCCAAACACAAGCCTGTTCCTGAAATGTACTGACCTGCTGAGATAAAGAAAGACCAAACTTCTGGTTTGAATGAGGAAAAGGAGGCCTCTGGGACAAACTGAAGGATTTTTCAAAGGTGTCTCTGAAGAAAGGAAAAGGTAAAGGAGGAGACAGAGAATGAAAGGCCAAGGATGACAGCAGAGGAAGGTGAAAGTATTAAGCTTGCCAGATGACCTGGTAGAAGAGGGACTCAAGATGGTTGAATGGGATGTGCCTGTTAGAAAGGCCAGTTGATACAGAGGTAACATGGCATACAGCAAAGGTGAACAGCCAGACCCCATAAGGCCCCCAACAACTCTCTTGGCAAGGTTTTTGACAGGGCTTACAGTTGTTCATGTACTCTGAGTTAGACACATGGGAGAAATACGGACAAGATATCCTCAAGAGATCAAAACAACAAAAAAGAGTTTACTGGCAAATTTAGAAAATCAGAGAAACTTTGGCAAAAGACTTAGTGCAACATCCAATTAACATACAACACCTCTCATATCATTAACTTGGCCCATTCAAATTAAAGAACTCTTAGCTGATTTGATTTTAAGCTACCCAAAAATTCCAAGAAGAGGGAATTAGGAGAGTAAGAAAGAGAAAGAAAGACAAAAAAGATATAGAGAAGCACACATACAGCTATCAGCTCCTGGGTTCCAGCAGTGTTCAGATAGAAATTCCAAGAGGAGGTAGGGTCAAGATGTCTCATGTTTGGCCTTAAATATCCATTGGCCTTCCTATCTGCCTCCTATCTTCTAAACTACAGTAATCCCAAACCCAATTTCTATCACCATGTAAGTGTTTAAACCACTACCAGGTTGTTGTGGTTTAACCCCAGCTGGCAGCTATGTACCACACAACTTCTCACTCACTCCCTGCCCCCAGGAGGATGGACAAGAGAAGCAGAAAAAAGCATTAAACTTACGAGTTAAGAACAGTTTGATAATTGAAACAAAAACCCATACAAAATAATAATACTATTGATGATCACAGTAATAATACAAGTAATGAGCAAGAGAGAGAGAGAGAAAAACAAACCCAAGAAAGACAAGAATTACAAGAATGGACAAACACTTGTCTCAGCTCTCCCTCTCTTGACGGAGAAAAGTGCTTTTAGATCTAAAAATTGGGTTGCTGTCCTCTTACAACAACCCTGAGGAATGCAGTCTACTCCAGTAACTTCATTTTTCTTGTAATATTATCTCAAATTCTCCTTTTTCCTTAATTTGAACTTTTACTGTTAGCACAGTGCATAATATCTGCACTCTTGGTAACACTTATATTTTAGGAACAAAGTCATGCCCGTAAATACCTACAGACAAACTATTTTCTGGGGGAAAACAAGAGACTGTATGGTACTCCCCACCAAGATTTATAGTTTGTGGTAGGATAGAATAGAAGCTGTTGATTGTGCAGAGCTCACATTCAGTTGTACAACCCCTCTATTTCTCAAAATCCTCCATAAGGAACCTGCTAGGTCCAGGTGCTCAAACTGGACATCAAATTACAGTTTACAGTAGTCAACATTTCAAATTCAATGAACATACAAAAAACGCCCCCACAGCCACCTTCCCCTTCCTCACCATATGCATATACGCAAGCATACACAATTTGCAAGTGCTGTTCTGACGGTTTGAATTTCACAAGGACACCTAGAGCATGAGTAAACCATTGCTCTACACCTCTGTCTTCCACAGCATAAGTCAGCTGTGCCCTATCCTCAGTTTGTGGGCAGCTGCCCTTTGGGAGGGAGCAGTTTAAGGCTGCTCCAAGTGCTTCAGGAAGCTCTTCACAAAAGAACTGAGAACTGAGCTAAGAACATTCCTGACCAGCACAAACTTTTTACTCCTCCACATCACAGCCTGGCACTTGTTCCCGTATCACTCTGCTTCATATGACGGAGGCTCCTTTAGGAAACAGCCTCATTTGCCCTTTTCAGGTAGTCTCTTGTTGAGGGCTGTAGAGAAGGAGCAGGTTAGGAGAGGCAGAGGATCAGTGCTGGAGCACTGTGGGATTGGTTCTTGCGAGCCACACTCGTTTCTTATGCTTGCACTGTTCAAGTGAGCTGTGTGCAGGGATGAGATGCACTGGCATAGCTTCCTATCAGATCCGTGAGCTTTTACCTCATAGAAGAAATACCCTCTTATCTTATACAGAACTCAGATAAAGATCAGGATGATTCCCCTCTTCAATGTGGTTGGTTTTGTCTCCTTTGATTTGAGCTTAGCCTCTTCAGCAGTTCTAATCCTCTACTGGAAAAGCTCCAGAACAGTGATGAATGTGCAATTCCCACTTTATCAGTCAACACACCAGAAAGAGGAAGGCAGCAGGCAATTTTCTGAAGAGAATATGGTTACCACGCTGTCATAACTCAGAGCCCAAGGTCAAAGGAAGAAGCATTTGGTGCTCCTCTGTTATTGCATCACTCAGGATGAAACATTTGGGATGCTTACCAGAGGAAGTGCTACACACAATCATGAAAGCTCATGGGCTGTGCAATACATCACATTCTTCATATATGTGTCAATAAAAATTTTCTCAACTCTGAGCCCTCTACAGCTATAAACAAAACTCCACTGTACTAACACATTGATACTTCCTCTGTACCTGAATCCAATGTTTCATAACAACTTTTCTGACAGCATGACTTTAAATTCAGTTACAGAGCTGTGTAGCAAGCATGTTTTCTATTCACCATAGCACATTACTAAAAATACTTATTTATAATAATACATGTATATTCTAAATGTGTTTTTCTTTGGGCTTAAAAGTTTAAGTTTCAGGTTGCATGCACCCCAGATTTCTGTAACTATGTGGAAAGAAAGCATATTAGTGTCTTTCAAGTTAGACATCTGTTTAGAATGTTTTGTGGCCACACTAAGTCTTAAATCAATTTGGTTATAAAAACAAATATTCTTTACAGTATTAAAATAAAAGAACGGGGATGATTTATTGCTTGTTTTTAGCAACTGACTTGTCTGAGGAAAGATGGACCATGTGGAATAAACTGACTTAAAATTCACGGACACGATGCAGTTATTTATTGATTTTTTATAAGCAATAATAACTGGTAAGGGCTCTGCTCTGCCTGTTGTTTTAGCACTCTCTTTTAATACTCAAGGAAATCAAATTTGTTTAGCTGACTGTATGATTTCTTACAATAAATGAATAATATGACAAAACATACTTGGTATCTCATAATGTGTTGCTATAAGTATTTTCTTATAATTTTATTTCTGCTTACTTCCATTGGGAAAATGGAGTTTAGATTTCTAAACATTTTTTTTTCTCCAGTCCCTACAAGACTGAATTAAATGTTTCTCCTTTCATTTTACTGCAATTCACGACTTCATATGGACTTTTATGTAAGATAGGTCAGGGGAATTGGTAGAAGCAGAACTGGAGCACACAGAAGCCAGAGAAGGATGCAGAGAAGTATCTTGTTATAAACACTCATTCTTCTTTTTTAGCTTTCTGCATTTAAGACACTTTGTTTTTCTTTTTCATCTCCTCTTCTCTGGTGACTTGTAAAGGTGCTTCTGTGCTCCAGGCACCCACCTACCCTTTCAGTGCCAGACACCAGCTTCCACCCCTACTGAAGTCAACTTTCCCCTTGGTGGGGAAGTGAAGACAAAAGTGACTGAGGTTCAATTCCAAGGTCACTGTCTCTTCCAGAGTGAAGCTATCCGAGACCTCAGCTCTACTGCTGCTCCAGGCAGCAGCGAGCAGCAGTTTCAGCCTTTTTGACCCCAGGGCTCGCAGACAGGCTTCTCGCTTAGCAAGCTAGCAAGCAGCAGTCCCTGCACGAAGGCAGCAGCACCGCAGCAGCCAAAGTTCTCTTTTTCTCTCTGCAGGGTTCGGAAGCCTTCAAGGAAATATCAGCATTACCAACCTGCAGCTTTCTAGGGAGTGGTAAATATAAGCAAAAGTAGTTCAAACAATGAAATTTTTTGTTGCTATGTGACACATTCAGCCGAGGTTAATAAAGACAATCCTTAGAAGTGTATAAGTTTAAAGAGGCACCCAATACCAGCTAAGAACAACATGGAAAATAAAATAATAAAAAAAAAAAAGCCAACAAAAAACTCAAAAATCCAAACCAAACCTAAACAAAATTCCTGGTCATGAAGATGATTTTTGAGCTGTGATTTCACTTCTTCTGCATTTATTATGATCAGTTGATTAAATTGGGGGCTGAATCCAGAGGGAAGACAGCTTGCAGTTTAACAAGAATGTTATCCAAATATCTCATATGCCTTTTTTCCCCACCTTGAAATAGCATAGTTCTGACACACTATTCAAAGAAAAGAAGTTAATTTGAAATTGTTTGAAATTGCTCACTCTGGCAATCTGGAGACTGAGTGTATTTCAATCACTTTGTACTTTCAGAATTTATAAAAGCAGTATGGAAGGAATAAGAAGCAACCAATGTTGCTTCATGAGGAAATGGTTGTGTTTATGAGAATATTAAGAATGTCTGCTTCTTTTTTCAAATACCGTGTGTTACTTAAAGAATCAAAAAGAAAATTACATTGGCTTCCATCTCTCTGCTAGTTTCCTGCACATGACCACCTTCCTTCCCAACAGTCTAAAAATAATGGGGAATATTAAAAAATAAGCAAAAGGACACAGATGAAATGCTGGTTGCAGTCAAAAAGCTGCAACACTAGAGATAAAATGGGTGTTCTGAGTATGTAGGTGCTTGAAATAATGCTGACCATAAGAAGACAGATGAAGAGTAAAGTTGATAATTATTTTCCAGAAATGAAATGGGGTTATGTGAGAAATTGATGGCATGTGGTCTTGAAAATGAAGATGTGGATGAGTCTAAGTTCACTGTTCAAATCAGCCTTTTAAATGAACACACATTTTCAAGTAGGAGTTTGGGAGAAAGAAGACTGATATTTCAAAGATGCCTTCTTTGAAACTGCATTCAGGAAAACATTAGTAAGTGGGTGAAGCAGTTAAAGTCTCCAGTGTTATAGATTACCAGTGAGTCTCATGAATGGTCAGACTGGGGAGTTTCCTTAATAACTCCTCCACATTCCCTGCAGGAAGGAGCAAAGGAGGAGTAAGGAGAGCACTGACCCACTGCATCTATGGTGAGTGATGGAACTTACTGTTCCATTTACAGTTCCATTTTAAAAATAGATGCTGGGCAAGTAAGCAATTAAAATTCGAGAAGGAAAGCAGAAGTATCTGGCGGTCGTTCAGTAAGCCTAACTTGTGTAAAAATGATCTGCACATAGCTGGTATAAGTATAAACAGTCAGCAGCATGAGATTATGAAAAACAATTCTTGCCTGGCAAGTGTAATTACTTTTAACAAAATGTAAAATGCAGGGAGTGAAGAGAACACAGCACAAATATCCTCTCTGTAGACTTGGTCATTAAGCTGTACATGGAATAAGCTCCCATAAAGCATCTGAACCATCATCTTTGGACATGTCAATGCACACAGGTGCAAAAGAGTCCAAATTCCAAGCTGGACATATGCTAGCTTGGGACCCCAGTCCCAGTCAAACAAGCTCAGGAAGAGATTTATTAGAGTGACCTGGATACCATGTGGTGACACCATTTCCAAGCCGGTTCATGTCTGGTCAATGATCTCTAATGCATCTTCACAGACCAAGACACCTCCTAGCTCCCCAGCTCTCCTCTGTGGCAGTGAGCTCACCAGGAGGAGCGATGAACAATAGCAGTCCCATGACTGTCTCACCATTATCCAGCACTTTCTGGGCTCTACCCCTCACCCCCCAAATAGTCTTCTGGGTAAATCACTCCCTGTCAATGGTCTGGCAGCAGAAGCACCATTGTTCCATCTAGTGGAGAGCTATTCAGTGTTGATGGCCTTTGATTTCTCTTTCCAAACATAGGCCTTGCCTCTGCCAGATAGGATTTTGTTGGTATGGTTATGCTGGCAAATCCTCCTAACATAAGCACAGTCTGTAGTCCCTGAAGATTTATTGTGGCCCAAGTGGTCTAACTTGCATTCAATCCTGTGAAAATAAGTGCAGACAGTACCACAGCCACTCAGAAAACGTCCAATATAAAATAGATACACTAATTTACAGCGAAGGTTGCAATCTTAAATAGCATTCAGAGGGAAAGTAAATAACGACATTCATAGTTTGGCACAGACACGTTGCCAGTGTGTCACATCCTGATGGATTGAGAATATGTCTATGTCAAACTATGAATTCCATTTTTGCTTTTTGAATGCCATTTACAATTGCAACTGTCCATGTGGATTATTGCATCTATTTTTATAGCCAAGGCTCTGTCTGGGAAGATATAACAGAGCAATCAACAACACTGACTAGTTCTATTTTGCTGGAACAATAGTGTTCCTGTGAGCTAGGCTCTTCCATCTTTATGCACAGGAGAGGAGGGCTGGGGTCTGGGCTTCCCCTCGTCTTGAACGACATGGGCAACAGAGAGATAGAAGTTTATTATGTGAGTGCATTTGTCAAAATGCAGTTTCCCTGCTAAAACCAAGACATGAGCAGTCAAGCCAAAGACTTAATAGTGATCATGAGGTCAGGTGGTAGGGCACTCCAGAGACACAGCTCTGAAGAGCTGGGTAAGCTGGGAAGCCATAAGAGTGCAACCATGGAGACTGACCATGGAGCTGGAGCCATCCTCCTCACCCGCTGTCCAGGGTGAGAAAGGAGAAGGCTCAAGTAGTCCATGGTACTCCTGTTCCTCTCCTCATTTTCACAGTGAATTAGTGCTCAGGAACTGCATTTTTATTCAGTCTGTACCACAAGCAACCTGAGAGGAGAGTTTCAAATGGATGAAACATCTATTAGGTCATTCAGACTAGATGAAAGGAAGAAAGTGTTTCACTATGAGGGTTGTAAACAGGTTGCCCAGAGAGGTGGTAGATGCCCCATCCATGGAAATGTTCAAGGTCAGTTTGGATGAGCGACCTGATCCAGTTGAAGATGCTCCTGCCCTTTGCAGGTGGGTTGGACTAGATGATGTTTAAAGACCCCTTCCAGCCCAAACTATTCTGTGATTAGCAAAAGTGGAATTCTTTGCTTTCCTATATTACACATATAGGAAAGAAAACATCTTTCTTTGCCCTATATTCCTGCCACCTGTACCTTGATAATTAACCCTTCCCAGAGGACTGCCTGTGGATATAAATCTCAGCTAGCTGAGACACTGTGTCTGGGACGAAGGCAGCGGGCATAAGGCACTGCTGTCTAATGGGTGGTACCTGCCACTGCATCTCCATCTGAGGGGACACCTCGGCAGCCCAGGTCTGAGGAGCAGCAGACTGTCCCCACAGTAACCAGTCCCCAAAATCTGCTGAGGGTTCAAAGTTTGGATCTCCTCGTGAAGGACTGGCACGGCACCAAAGAGAGGACTGTTTTTCACTTTGTTACCTTGGATTTTCTGCATCAGCCGCCTCTTGTTTCGTCTGACCTCTCCTTAAGCTTCCCATACAAGCGACACTTTAGGTAGTTAGAGAACTCCAGCATCTAGCACCACTCGTAAAAGTCCTCCCCGCTAGACCGGGATCCCCCGTCGCTTCAAGCACAAGCCCGAAATCCGCCGGCAAAATGTTCTGGGGAAATAAAACAAACACTGCTAGTTAAAGAAATTATCCCAGCTGCTACTCGGCTTCCAGGAGAAGCCGGTAAGTGCGGTGCTGCACTGAAGGCACCGGTGATGCCGAGGGAGCTGTGCTGATGCCGCGGGAACCGCGCAAGACACAAGAGCAGCGACCCCGGGGCCGGGAGAAGCGGCAGCCGGGGGCCAGAGGTACCTATGCAGGGGAGATTGAGGCTGTTCCAGACATCCGCGAGGCGGGGAAGGACCCGCACGGCACTTTTCCCTTTCAACTTCCCGGGATAGCCGGGCCGCGAGGCGGCGCGGGCAGGTGCACCGCACGACGGGCAGCGGAGCCCCGGCTCCCCCCGGCTGCCCGCTGGATCCCGCGGGGATCCAGCGGGGTCCGCAGGACGGGCTCCGAACGCCGCGGTCCCGTCCGGCGGGTCCCGGCGGATCCCGGCGGCCCCGCTCCCTGTGCCGCTCCCCGCGG
>WEKY01037150.1:142091-173167 GCA_013390045.1 Picathartes gymnocephalus
GGCCGCCCGCCCGCCACCTGGATCACGAGGGACGCGGCGCCCGAGCATCCTCCCCACCCCCGGCGCCCTCCGGCCCGCTGCCGCCGCTCGCTCCCGCACCTCCGCCCTGCGCCGCGGCCGGGGGCTGCTCCTCGCCCGGAGAAACTTTGCACCCCCGGGTCGTGGCGGGGACCGTGGGGTAAGTCGCTGCATCCCGCCAGCTCGCGGCGGGCAGGAGAGCCTTCGGCCTGGGCTGTGCGAGGGAACCGGGGGACTGTCGGCTCCGGCCGCCTCGCCCCTCGCTGTCCCCGGGGTGTCGGTGGTCCCGCCGCCCGTGTCGGCGGCGCTGGGACAGCAGCCGCGCAGGACGCGCCGCGCTTCTTGCAGCCGGGCGCCGGTGCCGGTCCGCAGCTCCCGAGCGAGTGCCCCGGGGGGTGCCGATGCCGGCCGGCGCTCGGATGGGTGATGCCCGAGCGGTGCCTCTCGGTCCCGAGGGCTGAAACCGGGGCGGCGGAGGTCTCTGCCGCGGCACCTTGGCCACATCCTTTCCACTGGCGCTTCGAGAGACCTTTCGAGGGGAAAACAAGTGAAATAAAGTTTCACATTGCCTCTTTCGAGCCCCAGGTGCACTCTCTTGGAACTGGACAGGGTGGGTTTGCCTTAGAGTCAGCCAGTACTTGCCTTGAAAATAATTTTCAGCGTTTTATAACTTCAGAGCTACGGATTCCTGTTGTGTTTCAGTTTGACATACCAAAGGGCGAAAAAGCAGTGAGGGAAAGGGCTCTGGTGTTTTTTCTGACTTTGTGTTACTTTGTTTAGTAAACAAGAATTTTTTCCGTCTTTGGGTGAAGCTGTAGTTCAATGTCTTTTTTAACGAATAATTTAAATAGCATTTTAATGAACTTTAAAACCAAGCTATATCGTGTAAAAACTTTTTTTCTGAAGACAGACACAAACAATGTTTGTGCGTCATTTAAAGAGTTTGTAGGAGATGGACTATTAAACCAGAAAAAAAAAAAGAAACAAAATCCACCAGAAAAAAACCCCAAGAATATGCTTGATGTTTGGTAGTTGGAGGTTTCAAAAAGTCAACCAGGACTGGATTTAAATAAAACTGAATTATCTTGTTGGGTTCGGAAGTAGTCTGTTGAGAAGAATGCTGATGCACATATGTTTGTACTAGATAAAATAAAACTGTTCTCCTTTATGCGCACATAGAGAGTGTTATGATTCGGGGCTAAGACTAAATGATTTCATTTAAGTGAGAGACTTAATGACTGACAAGATCAAATTCACTGGCAAGACACTCGGTTTGCAACCGAGAGCAAGAATCTATTTCCGTGGAAAACAAAGTACCTTATACTGTAGATGTTAAGACCCAGAAAGTTTTCAGTAAAGGTTTTGATGATGACTTTAACGCTGTTGCTCCTGCCGGCATCCCCTGCCAGGGCACAGGCTGAGACAGTCCTCACTTTTCACTGCCACATCTACCACCTCTCTGCGTCTGTATATGTTTGTGACAAACGATTTTTTCTGCCATAGTTGACCATAAAAGTGTATTCGAGTGTTCTTAAGTCTTGAGGAGAAGATTAGGATTTTAAGGGCTGCGTTGGGCTGGTGTGCAAACAACTCCAGCCCCCGGCTCTGGAAGCACAAGGCTACACAGCCTGTAGGTTGAAGGTGTATGGAGGGGGACTGTTTCGGGAAGAGAGTTCGTGGGGAACGAATATTCGTATATGGAAAAGCCGGGTTGTTGTGGTTTCAGGATTTTAATTGCAACTGAGCCCTGGGAAGGGGGAGGTATATTATTACCTCAGCCTCCCATCGATTCAGATTTCTGCTCAGGAATTGTAAGGAGGAAATGGATTTCTAGGCCCTGTTTGCAATGTAGGTGCTTACAAAATCCAGCCAGCCAGTCTAATATTGATTCATCGGTTTCAGCGTATAAACAGATTTGAACTCCAGCAAGGAGGGTTTAGTACTCAGAAATGATTTTTCCGTTAGATTTTCCTTTCTGTAGGTATATCAAAAAATATTTTAAAGATGCTTTCAGTATCAGGAACTACCCATATGTAGTTGAACGAGACAAGAGAACTCAATACAGCTTTTGCTGCCGTGTTTTTAAGGGACCCCACTGAATATGGGGGCTCTGCTATTGAATTATCAAAGTCCGGTGCCAAATCTTTCCTTGATATTCCTGGTAATTACTGCTGACTCATGCTGACATGTGAGTTCAGTTAGCCCCAACTGGAATGTAAAGGATGTGGGAGTGTCCCTTTGTGCCCGGAGACAGCTAGGACAAAGCAGATTTTGGAGGAAAATTCAAGGAATTGCCAAGTTTGGGTAGGAAGTGTCAGCCAGGGCTTTTGTTTTTTATAGTAGTGTTCTAATAACCATTAAATTTGAAGCCCAGTAAGGGGATGTTGGGTAACATGGACTTGTCTTCACTATGGAATAACTGTAGTCCTAACTCAGACATTGCTTCTAATTTGAGTCATGTCCACACACACAAAGTCGTTGCTGAAGGGTGTTGAGGTTTTTCAGTTTGATTTGGCACACCCATGAGGAATAAGCTATAGCTCAGATAACCACAATTCATCAGTTGCTACCCTAATCTGCCTGAATGGCACAAGTGGGATCTTGCTCAGCCCTTCCTGCTGAAGGAGGTTACCTGAAGAGCAGGAAGCTCCTGCCTGCTTCCCTGGTAGAGGCAGAGCACGCAGAGCATCAGTTTGGTTGTGAGGTAGGCAACAGGATATTTACCAATGTGAATGTTCCCACACAATTACTGCCTGAGTGCCATGTTTGTGACAGGTGGTGGACACTGTCACTACACGGCCATGGCAAAGCGGGACAGGAGGACTCTGCAGCAGCCCAGTGCTTTCTGGTGCTCAGGACAGGGTACTGCTGCAACAAGGTGTGAGAAGCAAAAAATGTCTTTACCCCAGAAATTAATTTCCTTTCAGCTACCAGCTGGTGCAGAGGGTCACTTATACGTCAGATGTACATGCTAATATATATATAAAAATAAATAGATCCAGCCAGCAGAACCTGGCTAGTAGAAGTGGGAGCTGCTGCTTCTGAGAGAAGCAGTTTCATTGTTGGCCCTCTATGCAAATTGCCACTAGGAAACTGCAGATCACAACTTCCACAAACATTTTGAGGTCAAAGCAAAGAAGGTGGACATGATGGCACAGATGCAGCCCAGTGCGTACCAAGTAGGCCGTATTTTTTTTTTTTTTCCAAGAGGAAAGTGACCCTTCTGGGTCTGCATGAAGAATGAAAACTTCAAAGTGCTTTGCAAGGAATTTGACTGAGAGTCAGGAATGAGATGAACATCTTGAGATGGAAATGCTTTAGGAGTATGTCTCTGTTAGTCCAGAGCTCCCACAGAGCTGTTCAGTCATGTTGGATTTAGTTCAACTTACCTTCAGAGTCTTGAACTTTGAGATTTCAGTATCAAGTCCTGTCTGTGTGGTACTGCTGTCAACATATCGTATATGTCATAGGTAACTACAGAACTCGAATTGACGGACTTACAGGGTTGCACAGGTGGGGTGGAAACAATTATGCCAACATAAGGCCAACTGAATGCACCCCAAATTGTTATGAACCCCCAAGGTCCTCTGTGCCAGTGTGTGATACAACTATTTCAGCACAGACCAGGTAGGAGCTGTTCACTCAAGTGCAACCCTCGGGTTCACAGGTGTGCAGCTACAATAACAAGAGACCCAGTGTATCTCTTTTAGCTTTTTGAAACCTTATTCTGAATCTTATCCTTTTCCTCTGAGAGGTTCCTTCTGGTGTGCAGTGACAGGGCAAGTGCAGGATGGCTGTGTAATATCGTGCAAGTTGGCAGTGCTTAGCTGTCTATGTCAGTGGAAGGTCTTCAATATGAGCATTTGTGAACAAAGCACTTAGCCTGTACCCAGGCACTTGTGGCATGAGGGCTGGACCACGCTGTCTATGCTTTTGAATTAAGGCTGCATCTGCAGGCAACACAAATAATTTGCATGATGCAACCCATATGAAGCTAGGGCTGCAAAACATGGTGTTTGCAATCATGTGTTTATTCGGTGTCTGCAGTGCTGCCTGGTGTGCCAAAGCTCTGTATTCCACAGCAATATCTGTGCATGCACTAAATACATTAGATATTTATTCCTTACTCTTTAACTGTATTAGTATTGATGCTGAATGGTAGTCATTTCAGTATGTTTAGCTTGCTGAAGACAAGTATTCACATAAAATCAAGTTTTGTCATTTCTTAGGACTACAGAAAACCACCATTAGAGGGTTTCTCCCTCTTCTGTAACACTTCAGCTGAAACAGAGTGAAGTTGAATGCGTGGCAGTTTTGGGGTCACTGTCTCTCTTTCCTGGCTGCTGTTTGCTACATTTGGTAGTGTGCAGATCCCTGGGAATCATGATGCTAAGTAACTTCTTGAAGTTTTTCCTTCTCTGAAACTTCAAATATTATGCTCTCACCTTACACTCAGGGCAGCGTTTTTTGGAAAGCAGCTCTTCTTGGCCTCGTTGTCTCTCACAGGGATTTGCTTCTCCAAAATTTTTGTTGAACTCCAAAATGTGTTTTTCTGATATCTGAGAACTCCTAGTGTACTTGTCAGTTTGAGTCTCCCTCTCTTTGTCCTCAAATGAGGAATCATTCCACAAACATCATGCTTTCTTCTTGTTTCAGGCCATTTATAGAGAAGCAAAATTTGAAGAAGTTGTTTTGCTGGCAAGGAGTATAGGCATTAGAGATTTTGGAGGGGTGTACTGAGAGGACTACAATTGAGGTTGGGACTCCACAGGATCTGTCAGATATGTTCCCTATTTCATGAACGTCTCAAATGAGGGGTCAGAGCATGTGGGCATTCAGCCTGCAGAGGTCACCAAACAGGTTTCAAGTACTCTGGAAGATAAAAGTCAAATTAAGAGTGTTTTTTGACAGTCACAGTCTCCAGAAAACCAACCAGGATATGAGTCTATAGGGTTTAGTGCAAAGGTTTATCTTTAGTCAGTAATAAATCATGTACTCAAATACAGCACGGAGAATGGCTAAGGAGAAAAGGATGTGGAAATGTGGTGGTTTGCAAACTAAACAAGAGTCAGTAGCATTGCACTGTTGTAAAAATGGTGTGTAAGAACAGAAATGTCTTTTCTGGGCTACATTAATCTTTTCGTCCTACTCAGCTCACGTAGGTCCTCAGCTAGGGTCTTTGCAGTCATTTGGGAGCAGGGTACTTGAGAAAAAATTGCAGATAGATTTAAGAGTTCAGAGGAGAGTGAAAGGGATTATCAGGTGTGTAAAAACATCACTTACAACAAAAGATTAGAATAATGGTTTAGTCTAGAGAGAAGAAAAGGGAAAGAACTTAAAAATCATCAGAAATATAGGATTAGGTGCAAAATTAGTTGAATTTAAACTGTAATTCAGGTTCATGTCAGTTAGGGAATGAAATTATGATAGAATCATATGTTATGTTGTAGTAAGGAAAATTTAGTTTAAGATGCTTAGGAAAAAAATTGGGATTTTAGTGATAGTTAAGTGTCAGAATAAAATCTCTGGGATACTCAGAAACTGTACTTCTTCAGTATAAGCATCGTTGGGGAGTGGTTTAACAGCTGTGTTGTTACAGCTATGATGGCCTAGGCATGTAAAAGACTGGAAAGATGTGGCACTTTTTTATTACATCAATTGATTTAACTAGAAAAAACAGACAAGTCTTTCATGCTTGCAAGCCATTTCTCAGATACGCAACCTCTGAATGGTTTTGGTACAGCTGCTTCTGTATGAAGCAGGGTATGATGTTCTGTACCGTCTCTTGAGGGTCTTTTCAGTCCCATTTGCGATGATTATCAAAATCTTTCTGTCTTGGGATAGACGGGTGTTAAGGGACTGGGGAGGGAAGGCAGGCTATAAAAGCAGATGTAAGAGCTCTCTCCTACCCTGTAATTGGGGAGATTCCCTGTGATTTTCACTCCATGAAAAATGCCTGTTTATTAGTTTTCAGGAGTGGATGAGAATCAGTAAATCTTATACTAGCTTCTCTATAAGTGTCAGGTGGTTTTGGATAGTAGCAAATGCTTTATGACAAGTGATACTGTGATAGGATGTGATGTGATAAAATGTTTGCCTTTTTATCGTATAGACAAATAAAATTCTCGGAGTTGCGAAGGCAAGAGGTCAAATCTTCCCCCACCTATTGCCCTCATTATATAAAGTGAAATACTTGCAGTCATAACTTGTTTATGAAATTAATATTTTTAAATCTAAAAAATGCATGATCAAAACTTTAATGACCATATAGAAAACAACACTTCTAGGATTATTAATGAGAATTAATTTTTATATATTGGCTACTTTAAGGTAGTAACAGATATAAGTAATATTAGAAGAGAGTAATACTGTAGGTAACTTGAATATATATTTAAACACATGTTTGTCTCTGGACACATGTCTCTAAAACAGTAAAAGTATTTACAATAAAAAGTTCCAGAAGTTGTCAAATAACAAATGAAAAAGGTAGGTATATCCATAGATCTCAAACCCATAATGGCAACATTTTTCTTGCAAATAAGCAATTTGTGTTTCTGGAGAGGAAAACACAGAATCATAAGTCTCAGAGTGGTTTGGATTGGAAGGGACCAGCCTGTGCTTGGGACTGCCCAACCCACAAGTGCAGAACCTTGCACCTGGCCTTGTTGAGCTTTATGATGTCTGCACGGGCCTTATACATTGGTAATTAAGAACCTGCACTGTATTTTAGCACTTACGGAAACCGAGGTGCTGGAGTAGTGCCTTGCCAGCACAGCAGACAAAACTAGACAGCCTTTCAACCTGTATAACTTCTTTAGCCGTATTTATATTAAAAATATTAGCTACATCAGGTTTTACTTCTACTTTTGATTTCAGATTTAGTATCTGTAAGAACAGGAACTTCTGAGTTTCCATTCTGATTTTCATGTACTTCATTAAACTGAAGGCTTGCAAGAATTGAGCAAAATCTTGACAACTCACATGGCAGCCTGGCTCTTGGTGTGTGTCCAACCTGTGACCCGCTTCTTTCAAACTAAGTGGTTTTTACAATGGTGGTAAAACCACCATTTTAAAACACTGAGCTGCGTTGGTAATAATAGTAACAATGTCAGTTTAAGCATCAAGCTAACATAACTTTCAGAGTTCCAGGAGGAAATATTTGATGTTTCATTTCAATTTTTCTCTGCTTTCCCATTTTCCATCTCAAGCTTTGGGAAAAACACCTTTTTTTTCTCCCTAAAAGTTTTTTGGTTTGTTTTTTTTTTTACCTCTGGATCTTCAGATATCTAAGCTCTGCTGAATCTCTGTTATGGGGCTCTTGTAAATTCATCCTCAGTTACTCTTTTTCTTCCACTGAATAACTGAGTAGGAGCAACACAAAAGGGCAAAGCTTGGAGAAAAATAGGATTGCATCTCCCCAGTAAGCTGATTTTACTTCTGGGTGTATTACTGGTTTTCCTGCCTGCCTTCCTAGTCCTACATACATTTCATAACTTTTAGAGCAATCTCTGTTAGATCCAGGTCTCTTTTGCTTCTTTTCTTTGGGAGAATGCTGTCCTGTGTTATCCTGGTGTCACACAGGCTCCTCTGAGGACAGGCTTTGTCTCTGAGCCAAAGCCAGCCACTTTTGTCTCTTTCCACACTGTCTCTAGTGATGCGGAAAAAAATGCAAATATATGATACCAATAAATTATATATGATCTATATATACATGGAAAAATGGATATTCAGATTACATGAGCTGTCACATTTTACTCCTGTTCTGCATTGGAGTGCAACTAAAATCCTTTAAGAAGCCTTTTGTGGAAAAGAAGAGAGAAATCAGGGCAGTGTGAGTACAGTTACGGTGTATGAGGGACTTTTTCAAAAGACTTGGAAATGGATCTTGGCCCACTCGTAGAAGAGCATCACCATCTTACTGGCTACGGTGGAGACTCTCCCTGAATTTGATAAGCAATTCTTTCCTGATGAAACTTCCATTTAAGTTCAGTTTTGGCTTTACATTAGAAAACTCTTAGAAATGCTTGCTAATGTTTCTGTCCTATCTCATCTACTCAATCCTCTAATCTATCTGTAGCCTCCGTTTGTATAACTCAGGGTTTCCCATCATGCTGTTTGCAGTTGCTCCAAAATTGCACCACTGTGGTGGGTTGACCCTGGCTGGATGCCAGACACCCACCAAAAGCACCCTCTCATTCCCCTCCTCAACTGGACAGGGGAGAGAAAGTGTAACAAAAGGCTCATGAGTTGAGAAAAGAGTAGAGCAGAGAGAAGTCACTCATTGATTATCGTCATGGGAAAAACAGACTCAGCTTAGGGAAATTAATTTAACTTACTACAAATCAAAATCAGAGAAGGATATTGAAAAGTAAAACCAGTCTTAAAAACACCTTCCCTCACCCCTCCCTTCTTTCCAGCTGTATCTCCTCCCTCCCAGTGGCACAGGGAGACAGGGAATGGGTTTATGATCAATTTATCACACATTTCTCCCACTGCTCAGGTAGAGGAGTCCTTCCTCTGCTCCAGGGTTGGGTTCCTCCTGTAGGAGACAGTTCTCCATGAACTTCTCCAGCCTGAGTCTTTCCCACAGGCTACAGTTCTTCACAAACTGCTCCAGTGTGGATCCCTTTCCACAGAGTGCAGTCCTTCAGGAACAGGCTGCTCCAGCATGGATCCCCCACAGACCATGGGGGACACTCATTGGACACACTCTCTCCGTAGGTCTGCAAGTCCTTTGCAGGAGCCAGCTCCAACACAGGCTTCCCACAGGGTCACAGCCTCCTCTCAGGCATCCACTTGCTCCAGTGTATGACCATTCCATGGGCTGCAGGTGGATCTCTGCATCCCTGTGGATCTCCATGGGATGCAGGGCGCAGATGCTTCACCATGGTCTGCACCATGGGCTGCAGGGGAATCTCAGCTCTGGCACCTGAAACACCTCCTCCCCCTTCTTCACTGACCTTGGTGTCTGCAGGGTTGCTCCTCTCACATTCTCTCACTCCTCCCTTCTCTGAGTCAAATTTATTCTGCACAATACCTTTTGTTTTTCTTCTTAAATATGTTATCACAGAGACACTGCCACCATCTCTGATTGGCTTGGCCTTGGCCTGTGCTGGGTCCACCTTGGAGCCGCCTGGCATTGGCTCTGTTGGACATGGGAGAAGCTTCCAGCATCTTCTCACAGAATCCACTCCTGTAGCCCCTCTGCTACCAAAACCTGGCCGCACAAAGTCAATACAACCACACTTCCAGTCTAGCCTTGAGGATGGATGCAGGATGATAAACAGCCTTATCAAAGATCCTCGTTCTAGTATTTCAAGGGGAACCCCAAACCTCAGACAGCTGAAGTGTGATGAAATTACAAGCAGGGTATTAAAACATAGGTGGTTGGTAGAATAACACTGGGGATGCCAGTGAACTTGCCAGAGGATTTGGAGGACCAGTCCTTAATAGCATCTGCAGTCTGTGGCTAGTTCTGTGACTCAAGGTGACATGTCTTATTTACACAGCGGTGTGTGGGTGCTGGAGCATATACCATGGTATGGTGGAACAGGGAGTGGAGCATGAGGATAAAACAACCCCATAGGCGGTCAAAGCACAGCCACACATGTCTTGTGAAAAATAGCGACACAATTAATTCAAAGGGATACTGTTATCCTTTTTTATCTAAGGATATTTATCCTTCACTTAAAATTGAAGGCAAGATAATGAACCGCATTAACTTGAATAACTAATTAGCTCTAGAAGCGTTATCATGACACACAGAGCTAAATCTGAGCAGAACCTGTATGAGAAATTATATATATAGTTAACAAGCACGCTTGAGTTGTTCACTGTACTGAGCTCTGTGTTGCCAGCATAAAGCTGCTCCCAAAACCTGAACCTACCTATAGGCAGAAGCCAGCTGAGCTGAGGCCTTGCTACAATACTCATTCATGGTAGAAATATTTCATTGACCTATCTCACTGGTTTTAGTCAGATTTGCTATGGAAATTATGCTTACACTTTCCCAGCCTCTGCTTTTCTTGTGACCTGTTAGTCAGGTTCCAGCAAACAGAACAGAGGGAGAGAGATCTCAAAGATATTATGTTCCTGAGAGTTTATAAGTGAAACATGCTACGCTAATATCCCTACTGAGAGCAAGATTGCAATGCAAGATTGACTGTCTTGGTAATCACCAAATAATCCATATGGTTCAGATGATATCCTAAATGCCCTAGCTGTAGAAAAAGTTCTTATCACGGCTCATGCTTTCCTATGAAAAGTCCAGCTGCTGTGGCAACCCTGTATTTTCCTCAGAAGGTCTGTGGTATAGACAATGGAGGACAAAAGTCAAGCCTGGTAGAAAGAGATACCACTCTACTAACTACAAGTATTGTACCAGACATATGCCCAAGATTTTTTTTTTGGTATGTTTTTATATGTAGTACCATGTGTATCCTTCCTCAAGTGACTGAGTGCATGTCAGAAGTTCTGAAAACAGCTGTATTTTTCAAATACCACTTTAAAAAACCCAGCAAAACTGCATCTAAGCTTTTTTAAGAAGTTATTTATTTACATCCTCAAGGCTCAAAAGAGGTGTCCTTGAACTTAATTTCAGACTTTCTTATATAAACATATAAAGAAAGAAAGGCTGATGAGACAATTCAGTTCCCTGATGAACTTGTTTGTGAAGGAAGACTAAGGACCAAAATTATTGTTCTGCTAAAGAAGGAGAGTGTAGCTACATACCCATCCAGTAGCAAAGGGCTGTTTTGAAGTCAAGCACTTGCAAATTAGGAAACCCAGGAGTAAACAGAAATTCATAAAACATTTAGATTGAAAAAAACCTCCAAGAACATCAAGTCCAGCTGTTAAATTCCTCACTTGTGTGGACAGGCACTAAACTTAATCTCATGCTAAAATAGAAGTTGCATATTCTATTTTTATTATCCTCTTTCACCTCATAGTCCCAGCTCTGTATTACACACTCCTCAAATCCTGTGCAAAAGAAGTGCTATTAATTTTGTCACAGGTTGTTCGGTGATAATTGTGACCTTAATATTTAAGTACATCAAAACCACCACTGAATTAATCTTTATTACACTGCTGAGACATATGGTCTTATTAGTAGTGATAAATCTGAAATACTTATTCTCATTTACTCAATGCCAGGCACTCAGGAGATGATTTTCCAGAAGACGCAGCCTTTGGTGCGTGCTCACTCAGAGCTCAGTGCTTGCTGCCTCCAGCTGCAGTACCGAGTGCTCATGGCTTTTAGAACAGACCAAGGCTCCCAGAAAACCAGGGCTGCTGCCTCTAGTGTCCCAGGCTATAGTCGTGTGCCTTGAAACACACAGCCCTAATTCCTACAGCCCCTTTGGAGCCCCAATTCATTCCCTAAGCTCTCCAAGAGGGCCAGGAGTCTGGCTCCCGGTGTTCAGATTACTTCTTGTAAGGCAGGCAGCAAAGCCAAAGGAGCCCACAGGAGACCTGGAAGGGAGGTTGCAGTAGGGAGGTGCTAGCCACCTAATTTCTGTCAAAACCCCCAAATTTTCAATGGTTGCTTTGAATTCCTAATGATAATTCCAAAGCAGTGCTCCCGAATAGTCCTTTTCCGGAGTGTTTTAGAGTACAACATCTCTCTTCAGGTCTTAGGGATGCTGAGAGTCAGGACTACAAGTCTTCTGCTTCTGTTCCATCCCTGCCTTGTCCCAGTCTGCCTGAGTCCTTCCCACGGCTGACTCCTAGTTCCCGTGCCTTATATTTGGAGTCCTTTGTTGCACCAGGACGGGGAGGAACAGCAAGAGGGAAGGTCTGGTGCTGCCTTTGCTGCTCAGAGGGAAGGCCTGTGAAGCACACGGGGATGCATGTGCACAGTGCAGATGCCTGTAGGAGGAATGAAGGGGATGACGTGTGCTCAGCTCAGGCAGAAGCTGTAGATAACTGTCAGACTACAACAAGCACACGCAAGCTGCATTTTTTTTTTTCCAGAAGCTCCAAACATAGCCAAATTTATGCATATTTTCTTCAAAGGAAATTAAAGAGAGATTTTATGTGTGTTTGTCAGAAAACATATCCCTGGTACTTGTAGAATACCCTCTCTAAATCAATCATTAAATACTTTTTTTCAGTCTTTTAACACCTCTTCATGTTTGAGAATTAGCCTTCTGCATTTTTACTGGAGAAATAATTGAGGCAGAAAAGGAAATTTTAGGGCCAGAAAGAGCCACAGTGATCTTGTTTCAGTCTCATGTATAACTGGACTATCAGACATCCTTAAACAAATTCTTACTACACATTTCCATTAGTTTTGTTCAGGAAAACGTTTTTGATGAAAAAATGCTTGGTGATGGAGAACCCTCTACAGTCTTGGGTAAATTATTTTGATAGTCATTTATTTGTAACTTGAATTTAATTAGCCTCAAGTTCGGTAAATTGGATCTTGCTATAAATGTTTGTTTCTTGTCACGAAATGTTTGTTTCCAACGTAATGTAGTTACTTATTGTACGGAAGTTGTCTGTTACTGTTCTTCATGATAACCCAAACAGTTTGAGCTCCTTCACTCTGACCGTGGGGCTCATTTTCACAACCACTATCCATTCTTTGCTACAGTTATTTTTTAAGTGGGGCTGCTTCAGCTAGAAACATGCTGTTTACAAGGATATATCCTAAACTGTTATCATCTTTTCTCCCAAGATATGACCATTCATTAGAAGCAGAAAACTTGGCATGAACGTGCTAATCACAATTAATTTAGTCAGAGCAGGCAGGTAGATTTCTATCCTGTTGATGAGCCATTGTGACTGGAAGTCTTTTTCCAGAGTTGCTCCTGGCAAGTTGGAAACACATAATGCTGAGAAAAGCCAAGCCACTCTCCAGCCCCGTCCCCTTCTTGCTTTGCTGGTGAAATTCACCGTGGTGCCGTGGCAGGTAAGGATGAGCACACAACCTCCTCACTCCCAGGCTGCCTCTTCGAAAATCGTGCCACTTTGAAGCTGTGGTCTGCTCAGCCCTTTCTTGTAGTTCAGGCATTGAATGCATGGTATGTGATTACATTCAGGCAGGAAATGATTCATAAAATTTAGTGAAAGGAGAGATCATTGGATAATGTAATCTGACCTCCTATAGCTACTAAAGATTTTTTTTTTTTTTCTGAGTATGCCTGCATTCAACTCAACTGTTTCTATTTAATTTAAGTATAACTTCTGTTAGGGTAAAGTGCACATTACAAAAAGGCATCTAACAGTGGTTTCAAGACAACAGGATCCATTAAATCCTTTGTACCTTGCCCCAGTGTTTAAATGCTCATGATGTTAAAGATTAATGCCTTATTTCTTACGTGGATGTATCTGGCTTCAGCTTCACTTTCTAAGTACTTGCTGTGTCTCAGATTGAAATAATTCAGTACTCATATCTTCCCGTGGAAGTACTTCACTTTACTCAAGTCACCTAAATCTTTTTTTCTATGCGAAGAAACTTCTTCAGCCTGCAAGTATTTATTTTAGCTTCTTTTCTCACTCTTACCAGTTTCTAACATTGCTGGAAAAACACTTACATGTGAACTGTACACACTGTTCCAGCATCAGTCTTATCATATCTTTAAACAGATGTAAAACCACTTCACTTAGGTTAGCATCTGTGTTAGCTGCCTTTGCAGCAGCTCCTCCCTGGGAGCTCAAACTATGGATTGTATTCATTTTTCACTTTGATCCCTAATTCCTTTCAAGAATCACTCACATTTCAGGATGCAGTCCCTATTCAGTAGCAGTGACGTTCATTCCCTATTCTTGAGATGCAAGTATTTACATTTGGCTGGATTAAAATATATTGTGAATAAAGAGAAACAGCCTACTGGGCACTCCAGATTGCTCTGTTTCACTGTGTCTTCAGCATTATTTATCAATCTTCTAAATTTTTATAACTTTGTAAATATTATCACCAAAGAGTTTTTATTGAACCTTGATGTCTTTAAGGTCTTTATAAAGCTTTTTCTCTTTAGCAGTGAATTTCTCTATTGCTTTTCTTTTTATTCTGTCACTTGTTACTTGTGTAAACTGTGCACTGTAATAATGTGTTGTGGCTTTTTAAAAGCAGAATGTTGTACTGCTGACTTAGGTTGCTAACTAATGCAAGTGAACTCCTCTGTCAGCTAGAGGTGATAACTTCTCAGTGAGCTAGTTTCACTCCAAAGAGCATGATATTCCATAGAATTCTACTAAGTGATGTAATTCATCTTTCTTATCAGCTTTTCTGGTGTTTTGCTTGGGATGGATGTCAGTCTTGCCATCTGGTGGATACCTGGGTCATTATGTTTCCCTTCTCTGAATATTATCATATAGCAGCTGTCTTTCAGTCCTCCAGCTTTCCCCAGAGTTCAGAGATTCATTGTGACTGGATGTCAGTAGTGATTACAAGCATCTGACAGAAGCGAATTATTATGGTCCACATCTACCCTTTTCTGTTCCTTTCGGTCGCAGATCTCCTCCTCCTGAAGCTCCTCAATCTTCTAAGCCCCCTTTCCTGCTGCTGGAGTGGTAGATGATTGCTTCTTTGGGTCTGTTTTCATCCTACCTCAAACGTGTAGAGAGAATGTGAGGGCTTTCAAGCATTATAGGGAGAAAGGAAAGAGCAAAATTGTTCTGGGCAGTGGAGTGCTGTCCACCCAACTTCTTCCTGTTTCTCATCCACATGAGACGGGTGGGCTGGCAGGGGAAGGAGCCCCCAGCCTTCTTCAGTGGTGGAGATGGGTTGTTCTGTCCCAGGGGTGGACAGCAGAGTTCACACGTGATCAGAAGAAAACACGGTCCAGGTAGGACTTGCATACACGCTCTTGTCCAGTTTTTGAAGTAAGTGTTTCCATGGTTTGTGGATCTGTGCAGCTCAACAAATTCAAGTGCTGTTTTCAGACATATTTTTAGGACCACTAGCCATGAAACTTCTGACTTGGTCTTTATTCCTGTCCATGCATTCTCAGACTCATTTTAACCACGAGCCACTGCTGGCATTAGTGGTAGTGGCAGAAGCACCTCTTGGCTGTATGTGTATCTGGGACGTTGGTGTTCAGTGGCTGGGGCAGTGCTTCATACCTTGTGGTAACCCTTTGTCCTAACTCTGCAGGAAGTTCCTGTAGAAAGCCTGAAGAGTGCATGGCTAATTCTTGTTTGATGGGAGTGCATGATTCTCCTTCTTTTCAGAGACTAGAAATAAATCTGTTGAGCACTCTTACCTTTTATGCAGTTCTAACATAAAGCCATCTCCATTTAATTAGAACCATACACACTTTTAAGAATTATTTTCTTCATAATATTCTTCTAAAAAGAACACTATCTTTTGTCTTTAGCACTGCAACTTGTGAATTTTCCTTTGGGCCTTTATCTTTCCTAACTAGCATTTTGCACTCCATAAATTCTAGCTCATATTGTTTGCTATTTATTTCCTGGTTTTCAGTTTGAATACTGAGGTCTTTTTAGTTATTTCTATTGCTGTCACATATTAATCAACTGATCCAGAATGGATTTTAAAACAAAGTCGCCTTTTGGGAAATTGAATGAACTCTTAACTTTCAGTTTTCAGTTGAATTATGATGTTCAAGCCTTTCTCCTCCTTTTAACTTTGCTCGTGAAGGCAAGAGAAGGGAAGTCTAGCATGTGACACTCTTTTGAAACATGAACTATGAGTCATAGATTCATATTATGGACAGGAAGGACTCAGAACAAAAAAATATTACAATATTGTATTAGGTTTGCATGGCAAGGATTTGGTAGTGGGGGTCTCCTGGCGTGGCTTTCTGTGAGAAGCTGCTGGAAGCTGCCCCTGTGCCCAGTTGGTCCAAGACAGACCTGCCACTGTCCAGGGCTGAGCCCATCACCAATGATGGCAATGACTTTGGGATAATGTATTTATGAAGGGGGAAAAGACCCTGCGCTACTGCAACTGCAGTCAGAGAGAGGAGTGAGAATATGTGAGAGCAAGCAGCCTTGCAGACATCAGGGTCAGTGAAGAAGGAGAGGCTGGAGGGAGTTCAGGCACCAGAGCAGATTCCCCTGCAGCCCATGTTGAAGGCTGTGCTGAGGCAACTGTGTCCCTGCAGCCCGTGGAGGACCCTACTCCAGAATAGGTGGATGCCTGGAGGAGGCTGTGACCCCATGGGAAGCCTGTGCTGGAGCAGGCTCCTGGCAGGACCTGTGGACCCATGGAGAAAGCACCCCACACTAGAGCAGGGTTGCTGGCAGGACTTGTGATCCCAAGGAGAACCCAAGCTGGAGTAGCCTGTTCCTGAAGGAGTGGGCCCTGTGGGAGGGACCCTTGCTGGGGCAGTTTCTGAAGAACTGCAGAGCGTGGGAAGGGCTTGTGTTGGAGAAGTTCATGGGAGAGTGTGGGGAGCCCTCCCCCTGAGTGGGAAGGAGTGGCAGAGGCAGAGTGTGATGAACTGACCACAGCCTCCATTCCCCATCCCCCTGTGCTGCTGCGGGGGAAGAAGGTAGAGAAAATGCAGTGAAGTTGAGCCTCGGAAAAAGGGAGGGGTGTGGCGAAGGTATTTTTGAGATTTGGGTTTATTTCTCCTTACCCTGCTCCGATTTGATTGGTAATAAATTAAACTAATTCCCCGAGTCCAGTCTGGTTTGTTCATCACAGTAAGTGGTGAGTGATCTCTCCCTTTCCTTATCTCAACCCATCAGCCTTTTGTTATATTTTCTGTCCCTTGTCCTGCTGAGGAAGGGAGTGGGTTTGGTGGGTACCTGGAATCTAGACAATGTCAATCCACCACAAATATAAAGAAAATACCTTTTAATGTAACGTCCCAGAAGAAACTGCAATTCTTCTGGCATGTCCACACCATTTTAGCTTCCATTTGAAGGAGGAAACCTGTGAGGGTAGATGTAATCTTAAAAACTGGCAGGCTGTTATAAAAAAAAGAACCTGCAGATAAAACCAACTTAACAAGGTCTTGAAGGTGGCAAGGAAGTTTTATCTAAGCTAAGGCTGTGGCATAATTTTAACCTGCAGCAGTATTTATTGCCCTGTATCATATCCCTCATCAACTTTGGACAGGCAGTTCACCCATCTGACATCACAGGAAATCATTCCAGTAATAGTGAAAAAAATGTTCTGGAAGTAATAGTGAAAAAGTTCTGGAAGAAATTTATGCCTGACACTGCACCAACTGGAGAATGACTGGTGTTTCCACCATAACCTGCATTTGAGAGAAGGCAACTAGTTTGATCTCTATATTATGCATCATTTCAGAATGAATTCTCGGAAGGAAAGAACAAATAACAGCTGTAGTTTGTTGGAGTGAAAATGGAATATAGATTTAAATGATTTTGACAAAGTAACGTGATAGCTGTCTGTTGACACAACAAATGATTTTCCAGATGAGGGAAACACAGTAGACCTAAGGTACCTCAATTTAGCAAAGGATGGTCTGCTTGAATGTATGAAATACGTTTTAGATTTTGTTTAATAAACTGGGCTCAATTCCGTTCTCCTAAAATGATAGGAAGAAAAAACAGTTTGTAACATGAGAGGGAAATAAAAGACTTTGGGTTGTCCCAGAATAGAAAAATGAAGGCTGACTGAAGATGTGACTGATATTTAAAAATATGCCAATGAGTAAACACAATGGAGGAGGAAGAGCTATTTAAACTAAAACACAATGTTGGCAGAAGAACAAATGGGCATAAAATGACCATGAACAAATTTAAGCTGGAAGGCGAAAGGTTTCTAGTTATCAGAAAGCTGTATTTCAATGCAAAAGAAAGCCCTTCTAAACAGTTTTTAAATTAAGCTCAGTAAGTTTATGATCTGCTTTACATGACACACATGTTCAGCAGCATGGGATTTGATTGAGTGACATAGAAGTTCCCTTTAATTTTGTATCTTACACAAAGCAGCAATTACTCTTGAGATATACTAACCTCTCTGGCAGCATGCACCCACTGTTGAACAGCACTCAGCATGACTAAAATATTCTTTCAGACAGAAAATCAAGAGACTTTGATATTCAGCTAATCTCCAGAAGATTTAAACAGACTGAATGCAAAGACTTTTTCCCAGCTTGCAATGTCTCTAAGGCTAACATATTCAAACAAATCAATAAGACCAAGTTTTGTGTGAAAATCGTCACCTCAGTCAGCACTGCATTGGGTACTAGTGCTAACCACAAAACTGTGTGTCACGTCTTGAACTGCCGACAGCTATATTTCCAGCCTTTAAAAATGAGGATGTGAGGATCTGGAGGAATGCTGATTTGAGTAATTGCAACCTACTTGTAACAATGTCAGTAATGGAGATAATATTCCTGTGTATTTTAAAAGCTGTGAAATCCTCCCTGCAGATGTCAGGTAGTATTATTCATTCTTATTTGTTTAGCTGAATTTAGAAATGAGCCTGGAAGGGGAAAAAAATTTGGATATCCAGTAAACAGGATGTATTCTATACCCATTTTATATCATGCATATTATACTTAATTGGAAAAAATGAAAGTTGAACATAAACATCAATATTGTAATAATATTAGGGTAGGAAATTGGAATAAGCCATTAGGTTCTGTCTTAACTAATGCCACCATGCTTTTTAGTGTTGCTGAATGTCACACTCAAGGAACAAACATTTTCCTTGGTGGAACATTCTCAGTGCTGTCATTTTGTACAGCAGTCTGAAACACAGAAACCTCCGAAGTAAGAAACCTATTCCTTTTGTTTTTCAGTGTCAAAGCCATGATTCCTCCAGGGGAATGCCTGTATGCTGGGAGGAAAAGGAGGAAACCCATTCAGAAACAGTTAAGTATCATATTCATCAGGAGGCATCTCCCTCCAAACATATGGGCTAGAAATGAGGTAGAAGAAGGGTTCCCTTCCTCCTATGGTCCACTGAGGCAGGAGAGACTTAATCTTCCCTGCAAAGTGAAGCCCTTGGCTGGGAGGCTGGCTCTTCATTGGTAAGCTGTCTCCAGAAAGGATGCCAAGCACGGATCCAACCATCCTGGGTATCCCAGGAGGATGCCAGTGGTGGTTGTGGTGGGTACCGTGGAGCTGGCCTGGAGAGTGGAGAGGGACAATGTCCTTTCGTAGGCAGAACACACTGGTGGACTAAACGTCAGCTGGGCAATGGGCCGGAGGGGTGGCTGCCACCTTCGTGCTTCCGTGCTTCCTGAGGCCTGTTCAAGGAGCTTTTTGAGGAGCCATGAGTTGAGTGTCACCAGAGCACTGGCACTGCGCTCCCCCCTTCCCCTTTCCTGGGCTTAGCCTTGCTTGGGGCATTGCTAAGTCCAGTATGTGTGGGCCCAGAAAGTGGGTCAGCTCAGCCAACTGAAAGAGCAGATTGGTGAGTCACTTTTTGCACACAGAACACATAATTTTCAGAGTTTTATTTACTACAGGATCACTCTCATTAGGAGACTAATGTGAGAGAGGAATTGTATGTGTGAAGGCAAAGCAGAAAAAGAAGAAACGCGATGGAAATTTGTTACTACAAGATGTCTGAAATGGGAGGGGGGAAAAAATGGTTGCTATCACTCAAATGTAAATGAGTTCCAGATGCCGTAAGCCGACCTGTGAAATAAAGCTTTTTAATGTAATAATCACACATTTTCTGTGTTGCACTTGATTATATGATTATGAAACACACATTTTTACTGTGTTAAAATTATGAACTGGCACTGGTGGCCTTCACACACAATTTAATGATGAGAAGGTAACTAAAATAGATTTCCTTATTCTCAGTTATTCAGAACTTCTAAAAATAACCCACTTTTCTTAAAATTGTACATATTGGTCTAAAGTCAAAGGGGAGTTTCTCTGAATGTTTTAATGGCATCTGATGATATTGTTTGGATTTTGGGCAGTATTTGCTCATGAACCACTTGTTCCCACTTAAAAAAAATTGTTTCTTTTAGTATAAAATGTATCATATTTCAATAGACAAAGATAATGACATAAGCAAATGATTCTTCCTGCAAAAATCCTGAGTGTTGAATTCAAAATATATGTAAGATTTCTGCACTACTGTTTCAGTATGGATGTGGATATTTGATTTTATAACAACTGCAGGAGGTATGGAACATTTCCAGTACATGAAATTACCTCTATGCAGAGCTGTTTATGGATCATTACTTTTGTGAGAAAGGAAGGGGTGTTGCAGTTGCTTTGAGAAGTATTAAGTTATGTTTGGATGTTTGTATGTTTACATGATAGCTAGAACTCCTCTCAAATATGACTTCTAGATAAACACAACGGCTAAGAAAATTACATGCTAACAATGCAAATTACCTCATTAGCCTTTTTTGAAGTTCTGGCTTTAATACTCTTAGAAGCAAATTCTCACTTACTTTACACAACTAAGTGCTCATCTTGGGAACCATTGCAGGTAATGCTGGCTTGAAAATAGCTTTTCTATGATGTTGCAGTGTAGGTACCTGATCATGAACTTATCAAGCCAGGACATGAGCAATTTTGATTAAGAAACTTGGGTTTAAAAAAACGGAAATGTGTGAATTGTTAGAATACTGAACTCCCACACTGGAGACAGCACTCTATTTATTGTGGTTAGTTACTTACTGCTTGCTGAGGATGATTTCTCTGTTCCTAGCAACACTGGTCTCTTCCTCAAACCTTTTCTTCTTTGTGGGCTTGGCCTCTGGTAAGCCTTTCCCGTGCTTATTCCCTCTCTCGGGGACTTACTCTGCTCTAAAGAGGCTCTGAATGCCCCAGACTGACTGGCTGATAGAGCTCCTTCACGGTCTGTGTCTTTCAGTCCTACTGGTCTTACTGACATTTCAGGACTCTGAGGTTACTGTTATGCTACCTTGAATAATTTTTCTTGAATTTAGGAGGGTAGACAAAGCCTGTTAATTGAGCAGCATATTTAACCATTCTTTTGATCCATGTCGTACTATCTTACAGCTTTTTTCTCCTGTTTGACAGCACAGCACTTTCTTCTCCACAGCCTTGTTGTACTTTCTCCCCTATCATTCTGACAATGAATCAGGGTAGATAGTGGCACCTGTTCTGGGAGGAGTATTTATTCAGTTGTAAAACCTGATTTTTCACAGGAACTAAAGTTGATGAGTGTTCTTTGGCCAGTCCTCTCTTTTTAATGTAAATGGTCTCTAGAATTTACAGATTAGTGCTTTTGAAGGTCAGAATGTAAAGGACAGAAGTGCAGCTTTCCCCTCTGCAGAACAACTGGGACATTTTTACCTCCCCACACTCAGTGCACCCCAAGACGCCGACTCTCTGACTCTACATCATCTTTTTGTGATCAGACCATGAACCAGGTGTTGATCCTACAGCTGACTTTTAATTCAGAATATCACAGAATTATATTGTTCATTATGTTTATGAAAGTTTTTCAGGAACAGGAGTTCTGTTCTGAGGTGGTTTTGCAGAACAGTGATGAAAATGCATGAAAAAGCTCCGTGGGGGAATACAGAGACCCACATGACTGTGGAAGAATGTGTGGAAAATTTTACTGGGAGGAGCTAATATGTTTCAATCTTGCTCTCTACACAGAGCTAGCAGAGACTATCTTTATTATGTTGCCATTCTTCAGATAATCGATAAGGTTCAAGTTCCACATTTATACATGGAAGAAAATTAACAAACCATAGCTGTTTTCCTTGTGTGCCCAAAAAATTCCAAATAAGCCCCATTAAATGTGATCTGCACTAAAGAATTTTGGCATTTATGGACACAGTTCAAACACCTGGAGCTCAGACAGATTGAAAATTTTCCATCAGATATGCTTTTCAGCCAGGCAGCCGGCATTTTGACTAAGGAAACATTTTTTACTAAGTGTTTATTTCCTGTGGAAATCTAACATTTTACTGGTAATTCAAGCATCTGGAAATTAAAGAGATCTTGTCTTTAACCTCAAGCTAAAACCACTGTGCTGAAATTAATACCTAAAAATGCTAAGGCAATGCTTCAGGACAGTTACCATTTGAGAAGTTCTGCCACTTCTTCATCTCAAACCCTGGCATCTTGTAAAACCCTCTCCCTCTGCAAAACATTTCTCGTAGTGTTTTACAGCTCTTTAAAGGCAACTACACCTGCCCTCGCTCTGAGTGTATCTATAACTGCTCCAGACTGACTGCTTCAGCCAGAACCATGCCAGTGCCAGGGTAAACAGAGACCTCGGGAGGTGCAGCTCTCTCCTGCTTCCTAGTTCTCTTTTTAAGGCTCTTTGTGGCATAGCCCTTCCTCTTACTTGGTAGCACACCATCCCACCTCTCATCTGCTCTGCTGGTGTTATCTCTTGTTGACCATTAGTTCTGCTTTCACCTTTCCTTGCTGTGAAGACACAGAAGAGACACAGAAGGTGGTAAAAGGCCCTCTTTCCTTTAAGCAGCTTTCTCTCATTCTGTCCTTTTAGTTCACAGGAGATGGTGAACATCCACAGATACATGGCTGCCACTGGAGCTCAGCTCTGCTAGGATTCCTATACAATGTCCAAGCACAGCTCAGTGACCGAGGGTGCTGACCAGTATGCTCATGATAATCATCTGTTGTTACTTTGCTCTCAGCCTATCTGTTGCATCTCATGGTCTCTCTTCCCTTTTCTTCCTTACTAAAACTTGCTGTCACAGTAAATGATTAGACCTTTCTCAGCTCGGATCTTCTGGTGGTTTAACACTTCAGCATACTTAAAAAACTTATTCAGAGCAAAGTTTTCATTAACAGGGTAGGGCTCTGCAGAGAGTAGGGAACGGCAGAGAGAGCTGTAGTTGCAGGAAATTCCTCTGCGAGCTCACCAAACTGGTTTACACTAGTGGCGGTCTGCGTGTCATGGGCACACTGAATCACTAATACGCAAATGGCTCAATGCCTTGTGTACCACTGGAACAGAAGATGTTCTCTGCACCATCTCCCACACAGCTCCCACCACACAGGGACTGCTGTTCTGGGTCCTGCACAGGTACAACTACTTGCTACTGCAGGGTGGAATCTGGACAGTTTAACAATGTGAAGAAAGAAAAGCCAGGCTTATTGTTTTAATTACACGTGCTCCTTTTACTATAGCAGTGTTGTATGGAAAGCAGAGTAAATGAGGGACCATCAAGTGACTCCTATGTCTGTGTTTACAGTTTGACAATCCCGAGTTTAACATGAACACAACAAGCACCACCTACTTTCAGCTCAAAATAAAGGCTAGATTTTCCATTTGCCTCAAAGCGGCCCCCTGAAGATTTTCCCTGCCTGTGCCTTTCTGTTTATGGCTAGCTAACCTAGCCTTTCCATGGAACTCACATTGTTTAAAATCACATCCACTTGGCACCTTACTACCATTTATATCAAACTCCTGTTTGTTTGGATTCACTCCCTTACTGAATCATTTCCTTGAGTTTTCAGGAAGAGTCTGTCCTGAACTTTCTCCTGTAGTCTTTTTACACCATTCCCTACCATCTCCAGAAACTATTCCTTGCACTCAGTACAAAGGCAGACCACCTAATTGCATCAAACCATTCCTCTCTGGCAAAGAGCACTCACTACTTTATGTGGTAAATAGGCTTGAACAACTTCCATTTCAATTTGATGTTACTCTTGACAATTTTTACCTCTTGAACTCATCAGTTTAATTTTCCTCATTGGAATTAATTTCTTCTGTCCTACATTGCTTCCTTGCTTCAGCTGATTTGTCAGATGTAAAGATCAATTAGCAAAAGCTTATGTTCTTTAGCTTCGGCTCATAGGCTATGTTCACACAAAATTACTGCCCTCCATTGATCAGACATCCTTTGGTGTCATAGGATGGCTGAGCCTCAAGGTTTACTGCAAAAAAATAGTTAGCTCAGAAAAAGTAAAAACACTATTCCTTCTTTGTTGATTGCATTATTTGTTCTCATATTTTCTCTAATATAGGAAAGTCATTCATTCATTTATCCCAATCAGCAAAATCTTCCCCATGTCTTTAGAAACAACTCATTGTGTTATTGAAGTACCACGCATTAGTATTGGGAATTTGGAATGAAATAGCAGAAATTATGTATTTTCAGTGAAACCTACGTCAAATGTTTTTCCATCCATTCTGTCCACTTATGATGTTCTCTTGAATTGAGATTCTCAAAAATAGCAATGAATTTTTCATACCTGATTTGCTTTAAGAGGTTTTCGTTTAGCAGCAGTCACATTACAAAACTGCTCTTCAAAAACTGATCTTTTCTTTACTAATTCCTAAGCACAATTTTTTTTAGAATAACAATTGCAATGACAAATTAATACAGTTGTAATTTAACATCCTAACCATTTTGTGAAATGCTAATGCTCAAAATTAAAATTATGATTGAAAAATGCAGTAAATGTGTGTAGCATGAAAATGAAGTAGTGCAACAAATAATTAGTTTTACTCTTATTGTCCACTGGAACATCAGCTAGCTACTTAAGATTATGATCCTTGGATTCAGTGAGGTGAAAGTAGAAACTGTTAGCACGACCATAGTTTTCTTACTTGGCATTTCCCATTCTTGAGTATCCTTGTAGTTTATGGCTCCAGTGTCCCGTAACTCATACCTGGACAATGCACTTGACTACTGCTGGGTCCAGCAATAGCTGACTGCTGAAAGGAACCACCTTCTCAACCTCCCACTCAGGTCTTCTTCTTAATGGAGAATCTGTGCTTCATCACGGAGCACTCCCCACCCCCTGCCATGCTGGAAAAAATTACACCCATTTCTGTGTGCAAAAGCACCAGCTTTTCCTTTACTCCCTCTTGAGAATATCTTACCCTTTCTCTGGGAATATCAGTGGACATTCTGAAATTGAGGTTCCTCACTTGTGATGTATTTCATCTTAATGAATTTTCACAACAGCTTTTCCAGGCTATCTAGTACTGTCCATTACATAAGAGGAACACAAAATGGCGATTGACTTTCTTGGCCGAGAAAGCTGAGTAATGTTAATCTCTATGTTTTGTGAGGAATATAGATGTTCTTAAGAAACCAAATTCTTATCTTTGTTATTATTGATGTAGGAAGGTAAATGTAAGAATGTACACAGGAATTTTGAGCTTCAGGAAAGAATCTCTCTTCACCTTGCCTTCCATACTTTATTTAAACTCATGTCTAAAGACAGTCTCTTTTCTTACTTATCTCCCGACCCACAGGTTAACTCTGAGACATTAAATGGAGGAAACCAAGATGCTTTGAATGAATACAGTGGGGATAGAATGGGTTCATGCATTAATCATGGTAATTTTCCCCTGCTGTTCTGACCTTCATTTGTACAACAAAGATGAGAAATTGTTTCTCCTGATATTGACTAGAACATGAAGGTAGTACCCACTTCCTTAAGGTGAGAGGTCCTGAGTAAGAGATACCAGTTGTCACTTTTTTCCAGATGTGAAAAGAGAAGACAAGGCCTGTGTCTTTGCACTACGGCAAATGCAGAATGGTAAATCTCTTTTTGTCTGGGGACATACACTTTAAAGATTTTCATGGAAGCTAAGCAAAGTATTGCTGTTACCAATTAATTGCCTACAGCACCTCAGTCTCTGGAAGTAGAACAGGTAATTGAAATTGTGTTCTCCACCACAGAAGGCCTGCAGTTGGGAACGAAAAATCGAACCCTTCGAAGAGACACAGAGACCGTCTGAATGCGGAACTGGACCACCTGGCCAGCCTCCTTCCTTTTCCACCCGACATCGTGTCAAAGCTGGACAAACTTTCTGTCTTGCGCCTTAGTGTCAGCTATCTCCGAGTCAAAAGCTTCTTTCAAGGTAGGTTTCCTCAAGATATCATCATCCTGTTAAAATTATCCCTCTAATTTATTGCTGCTTTGTGCTAATCCTGAGTAAAAGTAACAAGCAATATTATATTGATAATGGCAGGGAAAAAAAATCTGTTCTTGAACTTACTTTGTGCATGGGGTGTTCCATTGGAAATTTCATGCATTTACTCTTATGTCATTTGTGTGTTTTCACCAAATAGTGGGATAACATCCATCTTTCATCAGCGGGCTTTAGGAAACAGGAAAACACAACTGTAAAATCACTGAACTGGGAAAGAAGCTTGGGGCAGATGTAATACCTGTAGATAGTTTGAATTCTCTATTTGAAACTGTGATTATGGAAGTTCAAAATGCCTGTTTAAGTATGATGTGAAAGTCAAGCAACTACTGTATTACCTATGTTTGCTGTATGCCAGGAGGGAATGGGTTCACTTGAAAAGCCAAAATGATCACTGTCTTTCAGGATAAAAGAGATTCAAAGTTTAAGGTGCTGAATAAAGTTGTACTAGGCTACACTTTGTTTCTGTAGTTGTCTGGCACACTGCAAAATGAAAGTCAAATGTGCATTTTCAGATGCACATAAAAAGAATTTTTCCAAATTTGAGGATATTTTGAGTTTCTTCTGTTGCTGAAGAGTTCACAAGAGCAAAATCCAGATTAGGGATTTAATCATGGAAATCCTCTCCAGACTTGTATTCAAAAAAAAGGAAAAAAGTCTATATGAAGGAGCATAGTTGACCAAAACTTATAGGTGGACTGTGGAGACAAACAGAAGTATTTTTTACTGACATTATTTTTCCTTTATTACTCTTTATTATTTCTTCCTTTTACTACTCCTTATGATGCAGTGTGTATATATATATATATTTTTGGCTTTAACCAAAGACTAATATCTGTTGGTTACCTTCTTGCTTTTAAAATGCATTTTAGTATAAAAGACATGCCAGCTTGAAGAGACTTTGGCAGGCTGCAGGGCATTTTACAAGATGATATGAGATTACAAAGGGTGATATCACGGATAGGAGCCTCCCATATCAACTGTGGCAGCTGGTGGCCCAGCCTCCAGCATCCTGCAGTTTACAGAGTGCCTCTCTTTCCCTTTAAACACCTACCTGAGTGCTATGGCCCCTTCCTCTAAGCTTGACTTTAATTTCTCTCAGATTCACAAGCAATAATATCTTTTCAGCTGCATTTACTATTCTTCTGCCAGAGTTTCTGAGATCCATTGTCTCTTTTTCTTAAAGGGACGAGATAAAAGGAAAACAAGTAAAACCAGGCTCCATTATGCTGAAATGTTCCATGTTCCATGTTTTGAGAGATTTCATTTAATTTAATCCCCAAATTACCTAATTGAACACATAGTTTGTGTTCCCTTCATTCTTATTTTCAAATGTTTACATCATGAAACTAAGGTTACAGAAAGCATTGTTTATAGTAAAGGAAGGAAACTACATGCCATTTTGAGACAAGTGAGGAGGCTGGAGCTTCAGAGGAGTGGAGTGGAGGAGAGTTGAACTGTGGAAATGGAGCTGAGTGAGGAATGGTTGCAAATGTTTTGGTAAGGGCAGAATCTGCAGCATCCCTCATGAACATCACGATCTACTTCCTTGTAGCTATGGAGAAAAAAGGAAGAATCTGTTTGTTTGGGATTTTTTCAAGCAAAAGCTTTGGTAGCAAGTCACCTAAAAAAGCAAACAAACATATCCATCCCAGTGTTTCAATCTTTATTGTGATGAAAGAGGATAGAAGAGCAGAAATAGATTATTTGTGGCTTTTTAAATCAAAGGATGGCACTAAATTGGGAGCTGTTATAAACACTCTTGAGGACAGAGAACAGACCAGTGGCATACAGAGATGTTAGAAAATTGGATAAAAAAATGTATCTGGAAAAATGGCTTAGTAAATCTGTACTAATTCACTTAGGGAAAATTAATCTGAAAAAACTGGTGTTCAATGGAAAAAACAAACCTGGAAAAGAGAACATAACAATAATTGAAGAGGGACAGTGGTCAGCATGTTGTTCCATGCCTGTAATATGATATGCTGACATAAACAAGAAAGCTAAGTGTGGATTTTGGCGTGTTTGCCCAGAGGCAGCATGTCACTACACAGAAAGGTTATAATCCCTCTCTGCATGAGACCAGCATGACTCCATCTGGAATGGAGCTTTCTGTTGTGGGCATCTCCTGGTCACAAGGCCATTAGTACTTATTAAAGGGTTTGTAACAAGCACAGGCAAGAAATGACTAGAACGTTGCACTGGGAAAAAAAATGAACAAACAGAAAAACAACCGCCAAAAAACCAAAGTTAGCTCAAATGTGTACAATTCGTATTGTCCGTCTGTCTTCATAGGAGGAAAAGACGAGGAGGGAAGGAATTGCTCAGGATATTTTAGAGTGACACAATGGAGGAACCAAGGAATGATGATGCCCAAGATGAAATTTGTCTTGAATATCAAGCAAAACATATCTGTAATGAGTTCTGTTCAGCTACCCGATATTCCTAAAATGGATGTGGTGGAGATTAAGTACATTCAATTTTGTAATGTGAGATAGACAGTGCTGTGCATCTTTTGTTTAGAAAAGCTGTTCTCTGAGTTTTGAGGAAGTTAAGCTTAAATTCCAGGTTTTTAAAACATGCTTTTAAGAATATTGTTTGCCATTTTAAAAAAGAAATGAGTAGTACTACTAAGTTCATATGTGATGTTGCATATTCAACCCATAACAGGTCAGCAATTCCCATGACAATTACAGTGGCACACTTTCAACAGTGCCAGCGGTTTCTGGGCACACTCATTTACTTACCACTAGGTGTCCTTTCAGCAGCTACTCTGCAGTAGTCAGTGCGCAGCAAAAACGTATTTATAGAGATCAATAGCCACCTGGAGGGTGTGGAGTAACCTCACCATATTGACTTCAAGTGTGGAAATGGCTTTGCAGATAATTAGGTATTAGTGCATGGAGAACACCCATCAGTCATTTATTCCCATTTTAGTGACCATTGGAGGTTAGCACCTTGAAGCATATGACCAGTTTATCTTACTTGAGTTGTTTAAGCAAAGGCCTGGTTCCTTTTCAAAATTTAGACCTGGTTGTTGAGACAGAAATTCCTAGGATTCAGTTTAAGTCATTGTGGTGAATTCCCTCCCTCATTCTTAGAAATGTTTTCCTTTTGCTTCAGAACAATTCTCTGTCTACTTGTTTAAGAGTCTTCATATCTCTGTTATCAGTTGGCAGAGGCTCTATTAATAGTTCCGCTCCCCCCAAGCTATAGGCATTTAGTCATTTTGCATTTTCCAGATAAGCACTTCAAAATGGGTTGCAGCAATAACCTCCCAATCTCACTGGATCTCGTGTATGAAGCAGCTGGATCTGAACCAGAGTTAGTTGACGACTGAGACACTGTCAACTGCTACAGGAAACTATGACTGTCATTTGGCCCTGACCAAGATTTGCCTTGGGTGGGGCTCCTGTGAGCATGGAGTGGTACTTAGTGTCTGTGACCACTTGAGTTTGCTGAACCTCTGTCTTGGACATGTTCCATCTCAGTTAATTGTAGTCTGTCTTCCTTTATCAGTTTTGACAATACATCCTTCAGTACTTCTTATTTCTCAGTTTTTCCAGTGGTGGGGAAATGGTGGTCTTGCTCCACTTCGAAACCAACCCCCTTTTGTTGGTTGTTTAAATTATTTGCTTCTAGTATAGGTAATGATTTTGTATATAAATGTCAAAAGAACAGCACCTTGTCCTTTTAGCAGCTCAAGTCCTTTCTGAGAGAGAGCTAAGTTAATTGTCCCAGTACCTGTAAGGAAACCAGTTACAGCAATTTAGATAGACCAGCACAACTAGGGCTGTATAGTTCCTCATCTTTCAGTTCTTAGCGTAACTAACCTTATCAATAGGCCACTCAGACTTTCATTCATTAATGTTAGACCTTTTAGCCACAAGCATTCCTGATAAATGATAGCTGACGTTGAGTATAGTCTTAGATGGGAAATGTAGAGATCTCAATACGGATCCATTTTTAAGATTTTAAATCCTTTACTACATAATTTATATAAAGCATAATTTAATTCAATAGCTTGTTATTTTGCCCATCTGGACATTTTTTGCATACACACATATACATACACAAAAACAGAGATGTGCATTCACGCACTAAAGTGGTGTCTTCCCGACAAAAGTCTCCCTCATGTATTATCTTGAATCTCTGTGTTTATTTCAGACTTCAGTGCCTTCTCCATATTTACTTACTTCCGGACTTCATTTGATTTTGAAAGCCAAAAATCTGATAGATTTATGGATAACTAAATATGAACTGTAGAGAGTCACAGATGAACTCTACAAATAAATATCTTAAAGGTTTCTCTAAGTTTTATATTTCAACTGCAATCCAGATCTTTGCAAAAGTAGTGACAGTCATGCACAGAGACATGTTGTTTAACCTGCCTTAGACCAAAGTTATATATGGATTTTAAACTGAATTGCAGTAGAGTTTGAGACATTTGTCTACAAATGTTAGTTCATCTGTTTCAATAAAATTAAAAATTTTAGAAAACAAGCCTGTAGTGAACCTTCCTGAGGAAAGAATAAGCTATGCCTTAACCTGAGGGTCATTGTCTAATATTTTTGCAAATCTGCAACTTGGCTGATTTAGTATATTCCTTTGCATCCCTGAAATCCAAGCTGGAAGTCTCCTGCTGCAGTTTAAGCCCCACTTCTGTAGAAAAAAAAAAAAAGTTTCCATTTCTTGTGGCACCTTGGCTTTTACAGCCACGAAGGTGGTCCTAGCTGATGGAAGCAAAAAGAGGCAATAAACACAAAATTTTTTGTTTTCACTGTTTGTAGCTCCCCCTCTGCTGAGTAGCAGAAAACTGTTTTCCCAACTTTGTATGGTTAAAGGGCTTCCAGCATGATTTTTATAACCTTTTCTTCCTTGCTATGTCTGATACTATACATTGGCTTTTCTGTTTCTCTTCTTATACATTTGTCCTTTATTTTATTCATTTTTAAAAGAGATTTTCTCTGAGCTTCCAGTCACTGAAGAACTCAAGATTTTAAGGTGGTCTTTTCTTATGTTTCCCATTCTTCACTGCCACTGAGACAGTTTGCACTTTTCTGATTTGTTGAAAAAACATCCAGCTTCTATTTCTGTTAGATATGTGTCCTCTGAGATTCTTCCAGGTGTACTGAAGTCTCCCTCCTGTGCGTCCTCTGTCTTCCAATGCTATGGCTTGGATTGCTGCTGCTGCAAGAGCCATCTATTCCAGAATTTCCTGGTCACTTTCACCAAGCTGCCCTAACTCCTTCTAACCCATTTCTCCCCTCTTATATATATGTACATATATATA
>WEKY01037153.1:0-122398 GCA_013390045.1 Picathartes gymnocephalus
TAAAAAACCTAATGTTCTGTTTGTATCTGAAATAGGAAACAGCAATGCCAAAATATCCCAGGAAGTCTATTCTTGCTGTACTACTGACCCAGCCAAAACCAAGTGCTTCTGGAAATCCTTCAAGAAATCCTATTTGAGTTATTTCCAATCTTGCTTCCAGACCAGAGAGGCTTGGAGAAGACATTCAAAAGTTTGAATGTTTATCAGCTACTTCTTCCTTTTGCCTCTCCCCGTCTAAACAAGAGCCCAGATTCATCATCAGCTCTTCAGGGATTTGTTGCTTCCGTCTGCAGATATCTCTGACTGGTTCTCCATCTATACCAGTCAGAAAGTTGAAAAAACTGAGTTTAGCTTTTCTAGTCATAAAGAAAAGACCCTAAGACAGGCAAGTTATTGAGCAACATCCTATAACTGAGCAAGAGTTGATGGTGATATTGTCGTTGCTCCTGTGTTCCCATTTGTGCACTGAAATATTTTGAACATCAATAGATACCCTCTTTGGCTCAACGACTGCAGTTTATTCAGTAACATGACTAACCGTTTACCTCTTCTTGCGGATGTGATGCTGCATTTCTCTCTGAAGCTGCCTCTCTGTACCTGTATGAAGCTGAGCTCGTAGTTCAGGCAGCAGCTGTCACTGTTATTTTTACTCCATTTTTTCAGAGCAGAGCTAAGAATATGAATCTCTTGTTCTCTTTAAACTTAGTGATCATCTGCTCTGATTTCATTTTTCACATAATCATCCACATTTGATTGGAATCTGGGACAGAGGTGGTTTATTTCATATTCTAACTGAACTGTCTTTCTCATTCCTCATTATCCCAAAGAATTAAGAGTTGGAAATAACTGGGGAAAAAAAAGCCAGTTTGACTAAGAATCAGAAAAGAACACTATATTTTTCATAGCTATTATGCTTCCTAAAAGAAATTAGTCCTTTGTTATATATCCATATATATACTTTTTTTTTTTTTTTTTTTTTTTTTTACGCTGTTGAAGCACAGTTTGCATTTGCCTGGAAAGGAAAATAAGAAANTTTCAATTATATTTTTTTTTTTTTTTTTTTTTTTTTTTTTGTTGTAAGTCATCCGTAACTAAGCCACCTTATTCTTACAGTCTAACAAATCTTTCCGTTTTCACTCCTGGTTGGTTGGTCCTCTCCAGTCAAGACAAAACTTTTAAAATATGATCTTTTACAGAAGCCTGTCTCAAAACTGTCATCATCTATAACCTTACTTTGAATTATTCAAATTCAATCTGTAATTCTCTTTCATTTGAAATAAGTAGTGTTGCATGACTCATAGGTTACATGTTCAAAAATGGACCTGTGTGGTTAACTACCTCGACCTGTGACACAGGACATCAGGCTAGCCTGGCTCAGATATTACTGGAGCTAAATCATGACCTTTGGAACAACCTTTTTAATTTTTTTTTCCTCACATAGGTATAAGCAGGCCAAGATCACCTCATAACTTCAAAAGATAAAGTGCCTGAATTTTTTTGCTATGAGTCATGTTTTGTTATAATCTAATTATTCACTCAAATCTTCTCTGAACTCTTTCCAAATATCAATCTTTCTTGTACTGTAGGCAAAGGAATTTACCTGAGAATTCTAGTAAAGTTTACTTTGGGAGAAATACATAAATGTCATTTACTCTTTACCCTTGCTCGGCACCCCCTTTATACTAAATTCAAGGGTCTTGTTAGCCTTTCAAAACACAAACTTTCATGTGAAGCTCAGATCAATTTAGAGTAGGACCATACCAATGGTTCCACCCAGAATTACTATTTCATGTGTTAACATCTCCTCTTCTGTTGGTATCATTTATGTCCTTTCTGCTAAAGTCTCTCTCTTTCTCTCTCTCTGCTTGTTCAAATCGAAACACATACTGTTATCAGGCAATCAAGACTTCCCTTTGTCAATACCATTTCTTCTTTATTATTTGCCAAACTCCAGTTCTTCCTGGTAACTGCAAACTTTGTTAATGACATTCTTATGTTATCTTCCAGGTCCTTGATAAAAATTCATTAAAAAATATTAGGAAAGCATATGGGACCACACTAAAAGCTCACCTGCTTGATGATGATTTCTCTGATGTCCATCACTTAGTTAATGGATAATATATGTAGTATTCACTGTGTTAAATTTGTAGCATTTTAGACATTTATTCAAATTGTCCTGTGATATGCAGTCAAAGTTTTGACTCAGCTTTAGTTACATACACTGATATTACTTCCATTGTCAATCCAACTTATAATCTCATTAAAAACAAAAATCGTTACCTTGAGAGAACCTGTTTCGTAGACTAGTTTTAATGGTATTCATAATATTTTATTGTTTATTGATGTAATGTATCTGTTCTATTTTGTTTAGGGTCAAGGTCAGCCTGATAGAATATTTTCAGGCAGGTCATCTTGTTTCTCCCATTTAAATACTGGTGCAGCATTAAATTTCTTGCAGTTTCTGAAATTTTTCCAGTATATCTAGAGTTACTGAAAATAGCAATAACAGCTTAAAGACCCTTTCAGTCAGCTCTTAGGATTCATAACTTTTGTAGTGCTTAAGTCATAGTTCATGAATATAAGAATGCTCTTGAAAACCTTACCCAAAGACCTGGGATGCTGAGGCACAAACTATGAGTAGTGTAGGTGTTACTAACAAAGAAAAATAGTGTGGGTTTTTTTTAAATCCTTTTCACCATAACTTTCTGATATTTTTGTTCCATTCTCCTTCCCTAATAGGAAAAACCTTCAATATTATGTCATATTTGAAAAGTATCTGTGGTTAAGACACTTAGCTTGGGTGGCACAAAAGAGGAGACATAACTAAGCCCCCTAAGGTACTGGTTCTAGCGTTATTTATAATCTCAGCTAGTGGTCTCAGTGTATGCTTGCCTAAATAATTTTGAATGCATTAGTTAACATTGTCTGAAACCAGACATCCTTTACCAGATCTCCCAGACAAAATGATGCCTTGCCCATATATAAGCCAGTTTTAAAAATATTTTATTATTGGCAAAGAAAATCCTGAGAAATATTCACTATGAAACCAGGAAGAAGAAGATAGCGAGGGCAGTTTGGCCATGCTTTCACACTGGAGCTAAAGCAAAATTGGTCAAACCTTGACTAAATGGTTGCTCTCACCTACTCTTGTTCTCTCTTGTTGAATTTCATTTGTTGGTTCAGTGAGCTATTTCTGCTTCTCCCCTGGCCTCTGTGGGGGTCAATTCAGCTAAACGAAAGAGCAAGATATTGACCAGAACAAGATTCCAAGGTGATGAGCAAAGGCAGGGAGCTATAACGGTCTCAGAATAAAGCAGGAGAAAAGGTGAATATATGGAAAAGCAGAACAAATGAGAGCTATTCTACTTGGAAATAAGCTTCTTCGTGTGGTTTGGATGCTGTAAAAAAAATACAATGACAAGACCATGCTAGCAGGTTTTGTAGACATACTTTACATTTCTAATAGAATCTGAACCATAATTTATTAACTACAGATTAGACTTGGACTGAAGATAAACTCCAGGTTGTGACCTAAATATATGTATTGAATTTTCTTTTTTTTTTGGTCATTAGCATTAAGTAGAATGACCAATGGTTTTTTAGTTTTTTTTTATTGCCAGTTACAATAATACAACAAGAAATATTATTTAATATAGTAAGAATTCTAAACTTCAACAATTTTACCATCTGAGAACCTCAATATGAAATGCAGGAGCTATGAAAATATTAATAAATCTAATATCTCAAGATGAGAATGTCTTTTATAACTCATTAGCACAATTAAAGCATGGATAAATTACAGAGCTAGATACGCTTCTAATAAAGAAATGTGCAGTTTAACAAAGAATTGAACTCAACTGGAATAATGTTTCAGAAAAGCCACAAATAATGTATTTCTTAAAAAGACTTAAAGGAAGAAATATATAGTACACTGTTTGCACGTTGCCGTGCCGAAACAAACAGGACCACATAAATGCAAGACTAATTTGGAGAAGCAGTTTCTAGACTGTAATTGCGATGGAGAAACCTGTGATTATGGCTGCAATCCTGCAATCCCCAGCAGTTGTACTACGTTTATTCGAGCCAGTAATTGAGTCGGGCATTCCCACATTCTGACTGTTACTAAATTCTTCTGATTCACCGCACGTAAAGTGTCTAAGCTCAGTGTTTTTTACTTTCTTCACAAGTCCATGTTTAGTTCTGGACTTGATAACAGCCATCAACTAATTTCTAAAGAATGTGCATAGTTTTGTCATCTCTAGATGTTTTTTTCTACTTTGACTCTTTCTCAAGGTTTCCTCTCACCATAGGCAACCTCTAATGCCCTTTACAATCCCACATTTCTGGTTCCTATAAGTTATGATTCTGATCTCTATTCTTTCACCATGGCTACTTACAGTGACCATAATACATCATAAAGTTTTTATCCTTATCTTCCTTGCTTTGTTTTTCCTCTCCTTTCTTTCTTCCCCAGTAAAAAAAAAAAATCTACAAAAACTCACTTTTGGCAAGATAATCCTATCAAACCCTGTCTTAATTTGTATTTTCTCCATAAAACATAATTTGGTTGACTGCTTATTTGCCCCTAAAAAATTATCTATAACATTTTCCTTTTTACAATACTCAATAACCTCTAAAATCCCATAAATTAAAATTTTAGACTTGAAATGAAAACTTTTGCCACTAGGGCCCTGCACTTGTAGACATTTAGAAACAACTCCATCACAAAATTTTCAAATACAAGTCATAAAGAAGGACTGTTGATGTAAACTCTGTATTAGGTCACTGCTGTGAGAGAAAATTCAACAGGTGAAAATAGCTGAAAATGTTACTGGCTACAGAGAAAGAAAAGACCAACCTGTCCACCTGTCTCTACATGTAGTAATTGGACCTATAGTGATTCTGGATGCAAGGGGAAAACATCGATGAGTTGCTCAGATCAACCAGGTAGAGTCCATGTCATCTACACTTAAGTCTCTGAAAACGACCCACCCACTTGTGTGGGTCTGCCTTTCTCTCTTATAAACCCCTCTAAAGCATGAGTCATCAAATCAAAATAAATACATTTGAAACCAATTAAATCAAATTCTGTGGGTGTCTGATTTTCCCCATTAACTAGTTCATTTAAAAAATTTCTCTAGATGACTATTTTTAAGATGATAACTAAATATTAAAATAATATTTGAGAGTGATACTGTTCTTTTTGCTGCTAATGGCTTTCTATTGATTGAGCAAGATTCTGGCACTTTTGGTCACAAAAATCTTCTCTGTTTCACGAGTTCTTGTCATGCCACTCATCCCATATTCTCAAAATAATCTTACTGATGATACAAACATAAAGAAATGTAAAGACAGTTTGCTAGAGGTTAAGAAGTAATCAAATAATCACCTCTAGGAATTGTCTACCCAACTCTTGAAAGTTTGTTCAACATAGACTGAGAAAGAAATAGAAAGAAAAATTTATCTTTGTATAAAGAGTAAAAAAAAAATTGTTAGTTGAGTCTGCCTGACAGGAGTTGCAAAGCTGTCAGTGACAAGTGAGGATTTTTTAAAATGATTGAAACAGATATAAAAAAGTTATTAACTATTTGGGGCTTGCTGATTCAATTTCTTGAGAGCTTGAGGGGAAAGAAAAAGGTATATTATTTTTCTAATATTTGTGAGGCAAATTCCCAAGAGATCGACTTTCCATCAGAATATCAAGAAAGTAAAATTTAAAAAAAAAAAAGAGCACACAAATTCACCCACTTCTTTTCCTTCATTGTCTCCACAGCTTTACATTTAGGAAGGATGCAATTCAAGTAAGTTGGAAAGCTGGGAATGAACTTGATGAGCTTTAAGTTTAAGGCAATATGGCAAAGAAAATCAACAGCCAGTGCCCAACTTACAGATGTTATGGAAATTACACATACCTGCCACCATAACAGGGTTCAGCTCTAAGTTCCTGCTGAATTAATAAGCCAAAAAGAGATTTTTCTCTTAAGTCCTTTTTATTAATAACACTACAGCTTTGAACAAAAAAAGGCCTGGGCAATTCTACCATTAGAACCTGAATTCCCTACCTGTCACGCAACAATTCGGATCAGTTGTAATGTTGTGGTTTGGGATCTTCCCGTCACTGGATCCTTCCATTTCCTCTAGATGAGCCATTTCCTTTCTACTCTCTAAGGCTGTGCTTCTGTTAATGAATGTAACTTTCTTATTTTCTGGTTTGAGCTGCCTCTGAGTGCTACTTTTCCTTGACTAGGTGAAAGTTACACCCAGCAGCCCAAAGTTCCAGCAAATTTAGCTACTACTGCTGAGGAAGTTGTGCTAAACAAGTTCTAAGGGAGTAGTATACCAAATCACACAACATAGAAGCTGAATAGGAAAATTTAAAACAGTCCCAAATAGAAATAATAATAATTATTGAACTATTTTTAAATAATATTATTTAATATGGGAAATAGTCTTGTGCTACAAAATTCAAATCCATGTTTGCAGCCTAAATTTTGACAGTTGTTTTTTGGGAATAATTTTTACTGTGGCCCTTATTTTCACATGCACTTTTTTTCCCTCAGGCTCATAAAAGAGCATAGAGCACCCTTCTTGAGAAAGTTGTGATTTTTGTGACAAACTAACATGCTTATTTTTTTGTATCAATAGTAATTGAGTCAGCATGTAGCTTAAAACATTGTCTGAGCATTTTTTTTCTCTCTGTCTCTGTACATCTGTTTCACAGCACAGGTAGATTGCTACAACTTTCTGAAATCAGGTAGATATGATGGATTTTATTAAAAAAGAAAACACTAACATACACCAGACAAAAAGCCTTGGTGCATGTGATGTAACGTAATTTATCTGTGTAATGTAATTTCCAAGTGAGGTCTTATAGTCAGTTTGTTCAAGGACAGGTAAATTACTTTAAGATGAAGCCTCTAGAAGACTTTTCCTCATATTTTTCACTCCCTGCTGAATAAATTTTTAAGTCTACTTCCTCATCTTGATCTTAAGTGCAAAGTAAAGTGGGTGGCATCAAAAATAACAATCCAGAAAGAAGTTTTAAAATATGACCAATTAGTTTTTCAAATAGCGTATCAAAGAGTGGGTGGATGGGTGGGAGACAGAGTACGGATTTAGCTTAACAAAGTCCTATGACTTTGCTTCAGAGGGTTAGGGAAAAAATCAACTAGGTATTTTTATGACTGATAGTCTAAGTTTTGCTAGGTTTTTCTTATGATAGACTTAGAATTAAATCTATTTTCATATCTTCAGGTAAACAAGGATTTAGTAGGTCCATGCTGTATTCAGGCAACAAGAATATGTTTCAAATAAGGAATGATTTTGCTTCTCTGAATTTCAAGTAACCAAGATTCAACTGCATTTTATAATTTTAGAGTAAAACAAAAAGGGATTTTCAGCCCACTCTTAAATGTGTGATAAAGGTAGGTGTGCTGTTGTTTTGTGTCTCTAGAACCCCTCTACTAATGCAAACGTAATGCATTAATAAAATGTGCAAATCCTTTTTTGATACTTACATGAATATTTGAAGCTTGAAATAAGTTTGAAAATAAAAAATGTTAATTTAGAAAAAACCAGTTCAACAAATACTAGTGGAGGAAATATACATGCAAAGTAAAATTTTCTGTACAGTACAACTGAGTACAGTGCTATATATACCTCATGTATGTTATACATTAATTTTAATTTGGAGAGACTTTCAAAAGAAGAAGTAATAAGAGCAAGAAACAGCAAATGCTTTCTTTCCCTTCAGCTCTTAAACATTACTTAGTTCAGAATATCTATCACTGTACAGAATGACACAGGAACCAGTTCCTTGGCTCATTTTACTCTACTATAACTCATCTTTGCCAGGAATTGTCACCCCTGTAACAGCTTAGAGTTTTCCCTTGGCTTCATTCTCACAAACAGTAGCTGGGAAAAATGACTTACTGCATCTGCAGAGGCAGCATCAGAGAAGAGATCTCTGTCAGGGCAGTGCTCCAATGAGTGTGACATGCTGATTTCCCAGCACACCTGCCAGCATGAAGGACCAACTCTCCTTTGGTTTGCTCAGAAAAACTCAGTTTGTGCCAGAGTCACTGCAGCACTGCAAAAGTGGTTTACAAGTCCTGAGGTGGGACTGCTATTATGGGAGCCTTCAATATGTGCTGAGTGTGCCTTTATGGATCCTGACCTTGGCTTTTTAGAGGTGTAGAGGTGAGTGTGTTTCTGGCACATTACTGGTGAGGTCATTTACTAGACATGACATTTAACTTCATCAATTTTGTGCACAGCCAGCCCTGACTGGCCCTCACCCCTTTACTGGGCTCTGCCTTCACCCAGCCCATGGCCCAGGACCTGCTCTGCCCATGCCTGGGCTGGCCTCTGCACATCTCCAGGGCTTGGTCTGCCCTGGTGCCCGACAGCACTTAGTAAAAGCAAAACAGTGGAAGATGCTGTACTGTAGAGAAGTAAAGTTAGAAGCTGTTTGATAGAATACTTAATTTGGATAATGCTAGGGAGAGAAGATGCTTAGTAGAAAATATGGTTGAAAATAGTCACCAAGTCACTGGGCTTTAGCTTTCTCCCTGACAAGTGGGAGAAATACGCTCATAGTTTTTTGCATGTTCTCTCCTCTTGTCCATGTATACTGAAGGCTGTTTGGGTGTCATAGTTTCTGCCTGACTTTAATTATGGCTCTAAGGTCAAGTTGATGGCCAACAGCACTTTTACTCTGTCACCATTTGTGTACATTCTATCAGAGCCCATGAACTCATGTCTGTCTGGTGTACTTAAGTATTCCCCGACCTGATCCTCTTCCACAAAGGGTACATCTCCCTTGCTCCAGATTATTCTGCTAGTCTCTGGAACCTGGGATTCCTGAAGGACAGTCTTGCTAGTAAGGACTGAAGCAAAGAAGGCTTTCCGTACTTCACCCATATCCTGTGTAATCAGATCCTCTGATTCAGCAATAAGCCCCCATTTTCCACATGTCACCTGTGTTTTTGTCACCTATATAGTTACAAAAGCCTTTCTTTTTGTCTTTGACATCCATTAACAGGTTCAGTTCCCTTTGGGCTTTAGCTTTCATAACTTCATCCTAGATGACTGGACAATGTCTCTGTACTCCTCCCAGGTTACCCAACCTTGATTTTACCCTCTGTGTTCTTCCTTTGTGTGTTTGGGTTGGGTTGGGTGTTTGTGTCTGAGTTTGACCATCTCAACTGATAATCTTATTGAAGGACTCTGCCAGTATGAAAAGGAACTGTCCTGTCACAAAAGAAAAATTTGTCAGTTAAGGAAATTGTGTAGCGTCTTTTTTGGGACCACAAGTCACTAGAGAAATTTAGGTATTAATTTATTTATTTGTTCCAAATAAATATATGTTTTAGTTACAAGGAATAGAATTTAAATCAAATTATGAAATTTTCACTACAAAAAGCTAAACAGGACAAAGCTAAAACTTCACATTTTCTTCCCAACTGGAACATCTGTCTGAAGCATTAAAAACATGGAGGAGAGGAAGTAGAAGCATATAAGTTTTAGTCAAGTTGAGAACTTCATCGAGAGGAACGTATTTAGTTTATTGTCCTCTTTAAGATGAAGCTCACTTTTCAATTGATGCCCAAGGGTTTCCTCATACAGATGTAAATTGCAGAATTTACCTTGTTATTTTTCCAGTCTGACATGGGCTCCAGTTTTGCTCCTTTACTCTTTGTCTTGTGCTTTATTTTTGGATGAAATTTTTCTGCTGTGTTGTTGGAGTTGGGTAACAGTGTCTAGGGACTTCTGCAGCCTGGGGACAACTTCCTTCTGGTGAAGTCTGGTATCTCACAATTTTTTCATCTGAAATATCTATGAAAATGACCCAACCTATCTCAAAAGACTGAAGTAGGGAAAATGATTTCTTAAAATTCTTTCAATAATGAACTTAAGTCATTATGCAGACATCAATTTAGGAGTTTCTTCAGCACCAAGAGATTGCCTTTTCCAAGTACAATATCTTGACTTATCATTTTTCTTATATTATCTCACATTAGTATTTTCTATTTTTCTGATCTTGATTTATTGTCTGGACAAAAAAGAAAACTTCTGAAGGTCTTCAATGTCTTACAGAAATGTCGGTTCACAATTACACAAATGACAATGAACCATCTAGTTTATTTGCATGACATCATAATCATGACTAACTAGTAACAAATTTGGAGTGATAGCCATCTAGTTTGTTCTTGATATCGCTAGCCATGAATTTTGGACTTTGCCCACATTATAGGAGGTAAAACTGTAGGCCCATTTTCTCTCATTCCACATGAAAAATGTTTACAATATTCCAAGGACTGAGCACTACAAGGTGTTGAATTATTGCTCACTACAAACTCCAGGAAGGTAGAAAGATGCCTTAGAGGAGTTCAACATTTACTCATTCTTCGCTATCTTAAAAAAATCTTTTTCAAAGAGGCTACACCATAAACTTAAACCAAGAAAAAAGTTGTTGGGGGTGTTTTTTTATAGTTTTCTTTTTTTTTTCCTTTTAATTATAAGTATGGGAAATCAGAGCAAAAAGAAGAAGGCAGGAGCATTCTGACTTTTGAATACCAGCCTGCTGCTGACAAAAAATGGTGCCACCTTCCAAGTGAGGAAGCAGCAAGAATTACCCCAAATTCTCTTAAGGGATGTGGTTCTGCGTTTGAACCTAATCAGACTGTGGAATGAGGAGTTGCTACTGCAGTAAAGGATGGGTTCTTGGGTTCCCACGTTAGGAAGCAGCAAAAATGGAACACGGCACACTGGTAATGGGTATTAGCAGCTCAGCTTGCTACATGAGCATGAACTGCCTATAGCACAACTCTGGAATGCCGAGCATTCATGATTCATGAAAAATTGTTCTTTACGGAAAAAAGAAATATTCAATAACAAACAACTGGATCAATCATGCAAGGACACTTATTCTGTGTGTTTTTTTTTTAATCAATCAAAACCTGTGAGTTCAACAGGTTTATGTTTAATTTTCCTCTCAAAAGGGAACTGTGATTGGACTTCTAAATTATCTTCAAAATATCTAGTTAAATTTCTATGTCTACCTAACTAGCTTATAACTTTCAGTTGTCAAGAATGTGATAACAGACAAGAGAAGATCATGCACAGGCCTTTAAAAATATTTTTGACAAGTCATTCTTGTCTGTTTGATAAAGTGGAACTATAATTGCGAATGCTATTTATTGCAAGCTGCATAAACTATACACACCTTGGAAGAGATTTTGCCCCTCAGGTCCCACACAGTTCTATAGCAGATGCATTCAGCTGGTTAGATTTCCAAACAATATTAGTCACTGTAAAATTTTGGCTAATGTTGGCACCTTACCCTGAGGTTTTGTTCTCTGTGCAAAAATGTTGCAAAGCCTTAAATGCAGGGGGCCTGTCAAGGCAATTAAAACAGTTTAAATACCTTGATAACTTGCATACCTGATAGGAGGAAATCAGATGCTTCAAAGAGCCAGAAAGCCTCCACCCAAAAGGAAGGCTTGTTTAGACTTAGCCAGTAAGAACTGTCAGGCACAGATCTGTGTCTTCACTCAGAACATGAAGGGTTTTTTCTTTTTTTTTTCTGTCAGTAAGGATCATTTGATGTGGGCTTATACTTTCTAAAACAGTTTTTATGGAACACAAATGCAAGGTTTTTCCTAAAACACAAGGAGCCACAGACCTTTGGCATTGAATGCTACTGTTACTCCATGCTGAACATCTGAATTCAGCTCTCTTTCAGATAATTTTTCCCTCTCTTTATTCCCAGGCAATGGGAATAAAGCTGTAAGCTAGTCCAGGCAGGGAAGCACTTCATTGCTCTCTGGGAAGTGTGGTTGTGGAGCAATGACTATGGTTCTGGGCCAGCATGGATAAAGCAATAGAAGACAGTGGAATATGACTCTGCTTCTCCCAGTATGCTGCTTAGGAGTATTGAGCTGGCAGGTGACAAATGTGGTTCGTCATCTATGGAATCAGTATTATTACTGGTTTTATCCTGTCCTGGCAGAGAACCAAGACCTTTCCTTTTGGAAGGCCAGGACCTGTCTGCTGCTAATTCCTTCTTCTCAACTCAATAGCTCTCAAGTTCATCTGCTCCCAGCAGCAGGTGTTTAACAGGTGGAAGAAGAATACGACTTTCCAGAATACTAATAACATCTCTGGTGTGGTGGATATTTTAAGTCAGAATCTCCCTGAGGTGGTGAGTGGGTTCACAAAATCATTGCCGATATCCCACATTAATGTTCATTAAGCTATTGCATAAAATAATTAGAAAGAGAAGAGTTCTCACTGCTTAATTTTCTGGAATGAAGCACCTAAGGACTTACCTCAAGAGGTTATTCTGCAGTGAGCCCCAAGATGTATCCTGTGTAGCTAAGTCCTAGGGTAATACTGACGTTCACATACTGATGCACATCTACACACAGTTTTCCTTACTGTTTTCTTCTTGGTGGATACTTTCTTTGCTCTTGTTGTTGTCCAAACCACTCTGACTTGCTTCTTTCTCTCCTGCACATCACAACCTGGATAGAATTATGTCCTGGTATGGTTATTCCATAGTCCTCTAGGAACTATAGATATGTGGTATTGGGAAACTGTTGAAAGCAGTTGAAAACATCACACTTTTCATAAAGGTATGCCTTTCACAAGAAAGCAGATATTGTTAAAAAATAATCTTTTTCTCTCTTCTTCATTAATTGCAAAATGCTACCTCTTCACCTGACTTTTCTCTTTGGTGGGTTTGGGTTTTCTTTCTCAAAATCTGGATGATCTGAGAAAAAATTGCATAAGAAAATCAAAGGGTTTATGACTTCTGAAACTTCCATAGGGCATATCCTGAGTTAAGAATAGCAACAAACTGAGGTTATGGGTTGCATTTAGCCCTGAGTGAAAAATTCTCACAGTAAGCCAAAACTCCAAGTGTTTATAAGGCAAAGATATACTCTGTATCATTAGACAAATGATGATTTTCAGTTAATAGCAAAATTCTGTGAGGCTTCTTAAAATATTTAAGATGTTTAAATGAATATGCCTTGTCAGTAGTATAACCTACCATATAATTGCCAGGATCATTAGAGATTTACTGAAGAAATGTGATTCAGAGTCACAGCAGTAGATCTAAATGTGATAGAAGATGTGGCAATGAGATAGACCTAGTCAAGTATCTTACTGAGCAAACAAACTAAGTCAGTAAAGAAGTCTGTTTGCATGAAAAGTGTAGGTGGTGGGTATGAAGGGGAAATAAAAGGCTTTCAAGATCAAGGCAACCCATAGCATAGTGAGCTAAATTCTTGACTCAATTGTCTTTTGTTTCAACCTCAAATATGGAAGCAGAGTGAAGCCAAAGTTAAGTAGTGAGGTCATTCTGGGACTCGAACATTTGATGGTTTGACAATCATTAAATATCAAAAAGCATTGGTAAAAAGAATCTTTTTAAAGAGCAAGGTCAGAAAAGTGTGCAATGGAACGTGTTTGCATAGCAAAGAATTTACCAGGTGGAACTTGCACTAAACTGAAGAATGAAAACAAAGAGCTGTTAAATGTTTTGACACAATGGGTTAATTTGGGTTAAATAGTACATATATCCATCATATTTGTGGGTATAATGTGTCTGCAGGATACACTGTCTGTAATCATGTAAAGACTTTGTTACAAAAACCTACTTCTTATGTTCTTAGAAAAGCGATAAAATAAATAAGTTACATTCATTTCTAAATTTGTGAACAAAAAATCTGACTGCATTTTGAAGGCAGAATAACTAAAACATTATTTTAATATTAATAATAATATTTTTAATGTTGGCATTTTTGCCCTAATAAAATAAGCATTTCATACTTCAGTTCATGATTGAAAATTGGCAGACTGCACAAGGCAGACTGAGTGGCTCCACTTCAAACAATATAATGAAAAAAAGATTTAAATAATATTATATTTAAGAACTATATTTGGCATAAACTCTGCCATTGTAGAGATTGGCTATGTACCCTGTGGCCTTCCCCAAAGTTCCCGAACTTGATTCTGGTAATCAGACCAAAATCATGAGACACTATAGGAATGGAGAAAATAACAACAGTCAAAACTGGTGCCATTCCTGCATCTTGGAGGATGATCTGAGTACTCATATGAGCTATTTCTTCCTTCCTGGATGGTAGTATGTCTAATACAGGAAAGATTATTTCAAAACAGCAATTTGATCCTGCCATACTCAGTGAATAATCCCATTGTAGTTACAACATATGTTCTTTCCTGTCCAAGAGTGTGTGGGAAGAGGCAAACTCAGGAAATGACACCCGCCCTGACACACTTCACACACACCCCTCAGCTTGACCTGATCTTTCCAATGTTCCAAGAGTGCAGCCTGACTACAAAATTCTCAGGTAGCTGTCACAAGTAAGTAGTACAGCTCAGAAGTTCAGGTCTCAGTCTGGAGATTCATATATTGTGAACCAATATAAATATTCTACTGTGGTTTGGTTGAAGCACCTACCTGTTGCGTGCCTCTGAAGCAAGGATGACATTTGCAAATGTATTCCTGATGCTCTAAGAGGAAATGGAAAGGAATGTCAGAAACCAGGGGCTAATTTAGTCATTGAACTCATAGAACCACAGAATGATTTGGGTTGTAGGCAAATGGTCATCTAACAACTCTGCTGTGGGCGGTGACACCTCCTACAAGACCAGGTTGCTCAAAGCTTCTTCCAGCTTGGTCATGAACATTTCGAGGTGTGAGGCATCCACAGATTCTTTTGGCAACCTGTTCCAATATCTCACCACCCTCACAATGAAGAATTTCTCCTTAGTATCTAATCTGTATCTACACCCTTTTAAACCCATTACTCCTTGTCACTTCAGGTCTTGGTAAAGAGTAATCTCTCACTGTCTTTCTTGTAGGTCCTCTTTAGGTACTGTAAGGCTGCTCTGAGGTCTCCCTGGAGCCTTCTCTTCTCCAGACTGAATAACCTAAACTCTCTCAGTTTTTCTTCACAGGAGAGGTGTCACAGCCTTCCGACCATCTTTGTGGCCTTCTTCAGGACGCTCTTCAGGCACCTGAGCTGGACACAGCACTCCAGGTGGGGTGTCACCAGAGCAGAGTGGAGGTAGGTAATCACCTTCCTTGACCAGCTGGTCACGCTTCTTTTGATGTAGCAGGACATTGTTTGCTTTCTGAGCTGTGAGTGCACATTGTTTGGTCATGGCCATTTTGTCATCCACCATGCCCAGGTCGTTCTTCACTTTCAAGGGCTCTCATTGAGTTCATCTTCCAGTCTGCATGGAGGATTGCCCTGAGCCAGGTGCAGAACCTTGCACTTGGCCTTGTGGCTGTTCAGGATGTTCAAATGGACCCACTACCCAAAGTCATCCAGGTCCTTCTGGATGTCATGCCTTCCTTCAAGTGAATCAACTGCACCACAGAGTTTGGTGTCATTTTCATATTCAGAAGTATTCTACAGATGGTTTATAGATACAAGACATGAACCATTCTTAAAGCAGCAAACTATTTTCAAAAAGAGAAATATATGGTCAAAGTCCGCGTGAATTGCAATATTTTGAATTAGCTTACCTTGTCACATGCTGAAACTATGCTACCAAGGAAAGAATTCAACAAATTTTAAACTGCCTTCAACAAAGAGCACACAACTGACATTTTACAGATATTAAAAGAGAGTATACATACAGTACAATACTGGGGTTGTTAGAAGGCAAGTTACAAGGATTGATTAGGGACCCCTTACCCAGTTTACAGCTGCTGATTACCTTCATTTTCATCCCACCTTCATAGCTCATATAACATACTAAAAATCTGTAGCCTGGGAATGTAGCAAACTGATAGACAGAAACAAAGCCTTACCTTGCTCTTTCTTTTCCAGTCTCTGAGAGTGCTTACTGCACAAGGAGGTGTTTAGTGCTTTTGTTCTTATTCAGAATATATGCTGTCCTCTGCACTGAAATAGTTCATGCTCTGTGACAAGTTTGAATGTAACTGTATACCACACTGTAAGGCATATACCTGAAGAAAAAGAAATTAGGGTTGTATGTATTTCGGTATTTTGTAATGTCTGCACTTGGATTTTGTATTTGGATTTGCAATAATATATTCTTTTAATACTCTTCAGACAGTTTATGTTTAACAATCATGTGCCAAAATGTCTCTTCTGTTATTCTGAGTTTGTACTGACTTAAAAGTTTGGCTTCAAAGCCATATAGCTGATACTGAGTCAGGTCCATGCAACACAGTGCCCTAGATCCATCCACACAAGCTGGAATAGCCAGTCAGAATCTATATCTAGGTTATGAAATTTCAAGGATTTGGATGGAAAGTACCGTACTTGTGCAACTGTGCTCAAAATTGCCATGTCCAGATGAGATATTTCAGTGCTGACTGTCCATTTTAGTACACAGGCTTCACTGCAGAGGATTGGAAGATATAGAAGGGCTCAACGGTTTCAAGGAGCTTCACATATACAACTTGTGTGAGGCATGGTGAAATTCATTGTTTACTGAGTTAATGTCTACAAAAAAGTCAGTGCTTGACCCATAACTGGACTCCTTTACTTTCCTGGACTCTTTTACGAAGTTGAGACTAGTGTTGAGTAGCCAGAAATTGTCCTGATTCAAAAAATTAGACAAGTCACATATGTGGGGAGTTTTTTACTATTCATAAAGAACTCAGTTTCTCAGACTGACTGAAACTTCAGGAAATAGGCAAGGAGGGAGAAAAATCTCTGGAGCAGAAACAAAAAGAAATTGTTGAAACTACACAGACATTTAAATTTACTTACTGGCCACTGGGGATTTCCTCAGTTGGGTGGGATTCATTTGCTAATCCATAGGAGTGTAACACCATTTCAGATGCATCACGGTATCCTGTCAGTCCTCTGACTGATTTTGTAGAAGACTCCTGTATAGATACTATATGATACATCCTGGCCACAGACAACTGTCACATCTTTGCACATTTTAAAAGACACAAGATGACTGTGTTTAAGCAAGTGAGTCCCAGTCAGTGTGATATTTTACCTTCTCCTTGCATTTAATCAAAATTTTGGCATCACTGATTTTTAATTTTAAGGGACTAACTCAGGATGTATGAACCTCTGGCAATAATTTTTAATTCACTGTGGAAATCTTTGAAACTGTTTTCTGCTTACTAATCTGGTTGGATACAGATACAAAAAAAATCGGCATCTCCTTATGTTGCAGAAGGCTAAATATTCTTTCCCACTGAGTAGTCCCATCACTGTCTTTATAGCTACCAGGGTTCATGCAAGAATGCATTTAAAGGAAACAGCACACACACAGTAAAAGCAGTTGACCTGCTGTTTGATAATGCTTTCACAGACGAATGGTGAGTGTCTCTGAAAAAGGGAAAAAATTGCTGATGGCAGTACTGTTAAAAAAACAAAGGAGAATGAAAAAAACCTTGAGTGTCCTTTGGACCAAACTCACTGACGCTTTTCTGTGATATGTGAACTTGCATAGAAAAATCTGCTAATTTGCAGCTTTCTTAAAAAAAAAAAGGCACCATCTGAGTACTTTTATTTGATTTACTAGCCTAATTTGTGGCGCCAGCAACTGCTACTATCAGCTGTATTTATGGTAACTCTAATACATCACCCCGAAACTTATACATGTCAGCACTGCAGCTCCCTGTAATAGAAGTTTTTACTGGTGGAAGACCACAGACTAATTACACAACCCAGTTTTTGCTGGTATTCATCTAAGATGGAGTTGCAAGCCTCCCAGTTACTGAGACCAGTGAATTAGAATAGCTAATAAATGTACTTAGAAATTGATGTGTGGAAATCTCATGTTTTTCCCAGTACTTTTGAAATTTCTCATCAGGATTTTTCTCCATTTACTAAGAGGCATTAGTGACAAAGTTTAAAAAGTGTTTTAATAGTGTTTACAGTTCAACTGATCTGTTATAATATCCCCTTTTGAAGCTATTCAAATAAACATTATAAATATGTTTGCTATTAACATATGGTGCTGATACAAGAAGAAGACCTAATTCACTGTGTTATTTATGCAGCAAAACGTCCTAATGGTTCCCAGACTAAGATGAAAAGCTGTTGCGGCACCATCCATGTATTAGATAATGTCTTGGCACTTTCCCTATTATACTGTAATAAATAAATATAAAGATTAAACCAGGGTGCTGCCTGGTGCTTTAAGATGCATTTTTGTTTTTCCCTGTTTCCAGATCAGATCCACCCCCTGCTGGCAGGAGGCTTCTTTACACAGATCTGATGAAGAAATAAAGCAAATAAAAAGCAGGGGGGTTGATTCGAAGTTTTGAAATTCATTGATGAGTCCTAATCAAGCTGGCAGTAGTGTTGCACTGGTAATATATAAAGAAGCAGTATCAAGGGACCTACCCTGGCATTAGATAAATAAATGAGCATGCCTTAGGTAGGTCTTATTTCAGAGAAAAAGATAAAAAACATTCTTTTCTCTCATACTGTTTTTATCTGCCGAACATTTCCATTATTTTAGCTCTGAGTGTTTACCCTCCTCTTTTACCTCTCTCTGTGAGATAGCTCATCTCTCTCTATTCTTGCCTTTCAGAAAAGCAGAAATAAACAGGTTCAAACCAGCTGTGAAAATGAATTTTCATTATATCTTGCAGCTATCCGACATAAATATTAAACACGTGAAACAAGAACAATTTCCATCATGGTGTTATGCTGAAGACATGGCAAATGAACAGGTAGCCATGTGTGATAAGTTCGGGTATCAAACAGCCCCTGTAACTGCCTGTGTGAATGCTTGGACCCTGTGGTAAGTCTGAGGTAAACAGCAATGAAAGGCATTCCTGAAATGAGCTCATATGCAGAGACATTTACCCACAACCATAAAAGCAGTTCCATATACTTTATTCCATTCAGGCTGGCGCTGCCATTTCCTAGTTTACATGAGTACCTCCTAAAAGGAATATTTCATGATCTGCTTCCTGAGACCCACGGATCAGATTGTGTTCAGCTGGCTAATTCCCTGAAGTGCACGATCCCATCTTGGGGGCCTTGGTGTCGTGGCCATCATGCTGATGGGGAGAACTGGACCCACTGGAGGCATGGTAAGCATCTTGCAGAGTGAAGATCCCAGCCAGGAGAGTTTTAAGCCCACGGCTGAAGAACTGGGAACCAGGTGCTAGTGATCAGGTGGTCCTCCTGGATAGAAAGGATGTGTGTGTTGCCAAGAGGAAGATGGTAAGCATTAGGGCAATAATGCAAGGGAAGGCAGATATTATCAGTCTGATCAAAACCATGCTTTTGCATTAGCATTGAAAGATGAAATCTGAATTAGCATTAAGCCAAAAGGGACAAAGAGGAAGGGCAGGTATCATATATGACGTCCTCCAGCTTATGGATTCCAGACCTTTCCCTTATCATAGTCTTGCTGAAAGCCCCAGCTTCACTGCTGTCAGCACTTTCAGGCTCCCTGCACCACAGCATGGACACAGGCTCTCAGATAGCAAATATTTCCCCAAGGCTGAAGATGTGGGATATATTTACCACGAAGGTGTGTTGCTATTCAGTGAAAGTTTCGTTTAATTAGGTCAGAGAGCAAGAGGAGTTGAGCAGGGACAATACAGTTTTTAAATGAGCTCATAATTAGAGAACACGGTCTCTGGGGCTAGGACGGGTATTTAGATTGTTTTCATGTGCCGAAGCTTGTGGTCTGTTACTGTAACCAGTTTTAGTCTTTCTAAACTAATGACAGGATGATAGCGTCCTAACTTTCTATTGTTTCTCAAGAATTTCCAAAAGTACCAAATCACCAGAGAACTTTTAAATCAAAATTTTGAAATTTGCTATTTCATGGAATACCAACTGAATGCTGCTACGGATCTGATCTAGGGACTCATCTAAAGATACACAAGTCTCCTACTTTTGGCAATTTAACTAAAATCATCCATATCTTTAGTTGCTGCCTTCAGCCACAATGCATTCTTTTCCTTGTCAAATTCCATTTGGATAAAGCACATTTCCTGCCCACTAACTTATAGACAGGTCTGGTTGGAAATAAAAATTGTGCCCTTGATGAAGGATATCTGTTTTAGCAAAGCACACACATTTTGGGAGGATGTATGGCTCTCAGTAAAACTCATCACTGAATTTTTTTGTAGGGTGGAGCAATCTAACCATTTTTCACCAGAAATTTAGTAAACAATGCAAAGAAACACCTCCATTCAAGGAAAAAAATAATGTGGCAGTCACATTTTATTAAAATGCCTGACATTTCTTGATTCCATTCTAAAGTAAAATGTAATGTAACAAGCTATCCTGAAAGATACCAGAAAAAAAAGGTTTCTCATGGCACTTCTAAATAATGATATTACTTTAAAAAATAAAACACTGACTTCTATGTTCTCTCTAGAGCATTTAGGAGGATTTAAAAATGCAGAGGAAAAAGAAAGCTGCAAAGTCATGAAAAAGAATACGACAATTATATGCTAATGTGTCTGTCCTTGTTAATTACTGATGATATTTCTAAGACTGTGGGTTTGTCTACAGCTGGCTAGAGAAAAACACAGACCCAGAAACACCTTACGTGAATCTTAGCTGCCTATAAGTTAAATATCTAGTTTTGAGTTAGTTATTTCCACAGTCAACAGAGTGAACACTATCAACAGAGAGGGACAGAGAGTGAGAATGAATGAGTAAGAGAACTCAAATGGAGCAATGGGAGAGACTAAAAAAGTCAGTGGGAGAGACTAAACAAGTAACTTAAATTGGACATCCATCTTACAGGTGTCTAAACACAGGCAGATTAATTCACCTGTCCTAATGTGAGTCTCACTACCATTATCACTGCATACACTTAATGTAATTAAAATCATTTTGCTTGGCTGGAAAATTGTATTATTATTACAGAAAGTGTGCTGCTGCAAACAAATAACTAATTCCAAGAAGTACTCCTCAATTACCAGTAAAATTATCCCTGGGTGCAAAATGTTCTGGGGTAATGCCCGTATATCTTTCCACAGGAGCTTGAAAAATTAGTTTGGGTACAGTTTTACATTGAAAAGTTGATATTCTGGTATTTAGAAGACTATTATTTCATATCATTCTTTGATATTATTGTCTGTGCCTGTCTTGAAATCAGAGTAAGATCATACACTGCTATTATCTCCTTTTGAAATTTCCTTCTTACTTATTTTTACACATGCAACAAACCTTACAAGTAGCAGCAAGGATTCAAAGATCTCCCCTTCTTTCATCACTGATTTAAATGAAAACAATGCTGATTGACATTATGCATCTTGTCTTCTCAGCCCCTTCCTTGTTTTGTCCTCTAAGGACATAAGAAGGACAAAAATGATTTGTTCTCTCTTACATTGGTGCTAAGCTTTGTAGCCTTTTTTTTTTTTTATGATGCAAATCAACGACTATTGGCATAAGTTATATCAGATGACTGAAAATATTTATGTCATCTAAAAAACAGTCCAGAAGGCCCAAGAGAACAGCTGGATCTTGCCTCTTCTGCTGTGCCATGTGCATTTTCATTATCCTAAAATAAGCTACGGTTCATTGCCAAGCCTTTAACATCTTTAAGTGACAGAAATCAAGCTGTTTTTCTCCCTCGTGCATCATTCTACAAATTTAAAACCTACTTATTACCAAAAATCACAGGTATATAGCAATATACAGAGATGTTTGTTTTTCTCTCTCCTTTCTTCTTAGACTTTTGTTCCAGCACCCCAAAACACAGCCCTTCATTTGTATCCACTCTACTTCCTAGACCTGCTATTTTTTCTTACAAATGTTCACAAGTCAAGCACTCTCTCTTAGAGGGAACTGGCAGAGGCTTTTCTGGATTCAAGTGGAAAACCCTGATGTATGGAGCAACCTGTCTCCAGAATAAGATCTGGATTACAATTTCTACCTTGAAAATGTCAAAGCTTGTTTATTATAGTGTATCTCCTCATATTATCCCAACACATGAATGTACTTAATTCATACCTGGGGATTCAACTCAAGTAACCCTAATCATCACAAAGGCAATACCTAGTCTAGAGCAGTTGTGTCAAATTTATTCTGCAGTGAATAGAAGACTGGCACCTTCAGAGCAAGATTCCTGTTGTTCCAAAAGAGGTATCTGATACAGGTGGGATGAACTGTCCTACAACCATGCCTCTTTTCATTGACTATAAAGAGAACCCAAACAAAAGCAAGGTAGACAGTCAGATTTCAGATAGATTAAATAAAATAAATCATGACAGGGAAGTGTTATAAACCAGTAGGTTAGTATAAGGACCCATGTTTGAAACTAAAGATTAGATGAGTCTATCCTTCACCCATTTCAAGAATACAGACATGCTGAGGGAACTTCAGGAATCTTATGTAGCATGACACAAAAAAAAGAGTCTGCATCACTTACTTTACCGCATACTTGCTCTATTTGCTGCAAGGGCAATAGATAAAATTGCACTAGCACTTTCTCTGTGCTTTGAATGTAAAAACCTTTCAAATGCAAAGTTTAATTAGATTTTCTTTCTGCTTTCAGACAGATCTGTGTCTTAATTAAGGCCCTGGAGCGAAGCTGTGTTTAAAAATCTGATAAATCTCCCTGTAGTGTTGGGGTGATGTTCTGCTCATCATGCAGGTGTTCTGGCCTCTACATTTCATGCAAAAACAATTTTCCATAATATAATTTCTGTGTCCGCTTCCTCTCCCTCCTCTTCTCCCTCCTTCCCAGCACACAACTTTTCATTGACGAGGTAGATGGGACAAGCAGGAAAATACATGGTGGATGGGTTTACATGGTTTTATTGAAGAGCAGTTGATCACAATAGCTTTTGATTAATTCTATTCTACCTGTTCCTGTAAACAGGGCACACACAAATTTATGTGCTATTATTCATATTATTTCACATTTTAAAATGTATTATTTGCTGAGGGCTTTTCTTCCTGCAGCTTGACTGCAGACTTGAGTTTTGGCTTTCTACCAAAATCATATTGCCTTTGTCCTTAGGCAAGAGCATAAAAATTGAAGTTAAACTAATATCAACTCTCTTTTGACCTTCTGGCCTCTGTGCTACTACTTAAGTGTTATATTCTGTCTCAGAGTTACAGTTCTGGGGTGGTAGAGTGATTTGGCATCCTGAAATGGAATCCAATGGGAAAACCTTTGCTGGAGATTAGAGAAAGAGACCACTAGCAAGCACAGTGAAGCTTTGACTATAGAGACATAAATCTACCTTTCTGGGTTGTGAAGTTTGTGCCTCTCCTGAGTATTGATTCTGGCTTCTCCACTTGGGTCTTCCAGCTCTGCTCTTAGATTTTCACCAGAGAACTCCACAAAGATACTAAGAATAGATTTGTACATGACTGAAGGTAAAACTGGGAAGGAAGTTTCCCAACCTGACTTTTTCTAGATTAATGGGAAGAGTATGTGTACTGCATCATGCCTTCAGGAATTAGGAAGTAAACATCCCAATGGTACATGTGTGCCTATGTGCACAGCCACATCAGTTTGGACAAGGTTCAGTAAGTGACAAGGGCTTTCCACTGATATGGCCTTTGTGGAAGTGGGAATCCACGCTCCTTTGAGAGTTGGTCTCACGCCCAGGTTCGCAAGGGGGCATTTGGGACCATTCTGTCCATAACTAGCAGACACTCTTTTAGACTTCTCCCTGCCAGGTGAGGCAGACAGGTGACCCCAAGGCACAGGGAGAATGGCAGTCACTACGCTTGCTCTGTGCACCATCAGCTGGTTGCATTCACTCTGAGACTCGAGGCTGTGCTACCATTATGTCAAAAGTCAGTAACTTGAGCCCCAGAGGTGATGTCCCCTCACTGTCCCCAGTCATACTTGCGCACATTTAGTCCTCTTGAAGAATGAGAGCTGTGTGCAGTTTGCTGTGCAGTGATTGTGACTTCCCTGCTCCTCCTTTTGCACGAGACTTACTGAGCCAGGCCTCGGTATGGCTATCAACTGACCACTGCAACGACTTGAAATGAGTTTTGCCTCTAAACTCCCAAATAATTTCTGTTGCCATTCACATTTATGCAGGTAGAAGAACTTTGCTTGCCTTGATGTTTGCAAAATGTGCTATACAAATGGGATGCCAACAGAAATATAAAAAATTTCCCTTTACTTTTCCAGTCCTAACAGCTATGAGCCAATTTATGTCAGATATAGCACTTTAGTATGCCAGATAAAAGTCTCTATGTAATTGCTGAGTGTAAATACCAATGGTGAACAAGAAATACTTAATATCATTAACAGAGTTGTAACTATACGAGATAAGATTAAAGTAAGGAAGATAAAATTTTCATCTGAGTAGGATCTGTAAGTTGTAAGCACCTCCTAGAGGAGGTATTTGGTGCATTTTAAATTATACTGGACACAATGATTTTCTTAACTGTTTAGTCATGAGTAAGCCTAAAATGTCACAGACATGAACTACATAGTTATAGACTGCATAAAAATAAAGAAGAAATCAGATTGCCACTCAGAAGAGAAAGACTTTTTATCCTCATGGAACCTCTGTGCAATGTCAAATAAAACATTGAATCAAGATCCCAAAATTTTCAGGTTGTGTCTGAAATTAAAAAGTAATAGTAATAGCAATAACCTGACATTGGTTTTGAACCAATTCCAGCACTCCCCCAAAGAGCAGAAGCAGGACTGCAATACACTGAGCAAACATGAGGGTTTCGGTTACTGCATGGGTTGGATTTCTATTGCTGCACCTGTGGAAGGGACTATGCAGACACACCTTTCTGTGGATGAGATCATTCCAACACTTTCACTCTCAGCTTGGCACCAAGAGAGTGTAAGGAACACCACATTAAAAATAAACCTTGGCATCGGCTAACCTTCTGTGCTCACCTGCGTGTGAATTCATTCATTACCACCAGACTTAAAAGAAAGTGGGGGCAGGAGGTAACTTGAAGGGGAGGAGAGCGCAGCACTGAAATTGAAGTTTTTCTTTTCAAAGAAATTTGTTAAGAAAATAAAACTGACTTCAAAACAAAAATTGAAACTAAGTTCAGTAAAACAACATAAAAATAGTAAAACTGGAAAGTATTTCCTTAGCACATTTGCTCTAACACTTATTAAAGATATAAACTAAATCCAAGATAAACAAATCCCAGGTGTGGAAATGTGGTTAACATATGACTCATTTTAATTTTAAAATGTAAAATAAAACAGTCAATGTTCACCCACTTGCTTTAATTCCAGACAGGCATTAAAAAAAGAAGACAGATCCTTACAATTCTCCTTCAAGAGAACCCAGTGCACAGCTGGATAGCTGTGAACAGCCTGGTAACAAGCTTTGTGAAACAAGAACACACCAAACAGAAAGACCTAAATGCTCATAACTTTTTTGTGTCTGCAAATATTAATGAGCTACAGTATGATCAGAATGGTGCCATACACAGAGAGCTGTAAGGAGATTATGGTAACATTTTCTTCTGTATATATGCACTTGTTAAATCAGCAGAGAGGAGAGAAAAGTATTGGTGGAAAACTGCTATTACCTCTCCTGCCTAAAAGATTGTGCATAGGTAACAAATAGCTGCAGTCTTAAGGTGGGAAGAAAAGATGAAAAACATATGCTACCAATTCCTGAGGAGGATGGGTAACACTCTCTCTTACTGTGGAGGAAACAGAGAGGGTACGGGAAAGTTCATCTGAAGCTTTCCTGAACCATTGAATCATTTTGAGAGGGCTAGATCAAAAAAAAACCAGGAATCTAAAAATAAGGATTTTCACATCCAAGCTGAGATATGGGTGGGTCCATCTTCAGCTTTCCTTACCTAGGCATTCTGTGTCTGAGACTCCAAATTTAGCCACATTAATCTGTAGCAAGAAATATTCTAATCTAGAGGACAATATGTCTTGTGATGCCCCTGTCTCTTTTGACTGGGAGAGGGGTAGGAAGGGAGAGGAGCCTGGAAGACTAGGGTCACAGGTTGTGTACCTCTATTAAGTGAGAAGTTAATGAGATTAAACTTTTTTTTTTTTAAAAAAATAATAATCTAGTTGTTAGAGAATTGACCTAGAAAAAGGCATATAGGATCAGTAACTTCCTCAGAAGTTTCAGTCCATCACTTTCTATTTCACTGCAATCCTGCATAGAGGGAAATTCAATACTCATAGACAAGGAGAAATGGATTTTGAAGAAGGAAGTCTAAATCTGTCATTTGGTGCTTTCATATAGGAAGGAGGAAACCAGTGCTTTTGCCTTTGCTCCTAGTAAATTCTGTCATTGTACATATAACAGTCATTGGTTAAAAAAATGAAATAATCATGGTAAGATAGACCAAGCCCCTATGTATTCCACAGATATCAGCAAAAACTTTTATTCTTCTATTTACTTTATAAGATAATTAGATGGGTCTTAATAAGATGAGCATAATCAAACACCTTTTCTGAGGAGAAGACTAAAAGTGTGGATTCAAAACAGATGAAGAAACCTTCTTACATCCATATCTGTGTCTATGGGCTCTTTAGAAAATGTGGTCTTTTTGTGCATTCCCCTGTTTAACATTTTTTTAATCTTGTTCAACTGTAGCTTTTTTCAACCTTTCCAAATTCTTCCCATTCGATGTAGCATGACAGAATGCATAAATGCCGTGAGGTATTAGATTTTAATTACATTAGGGTTATTTTTTTCTATTCAAATCTAAGAAATAGGAACCTACAAGGTAAGCATTATGGCACCTAGCCATAAAAATGTATATTCTCTATGGCTGCCAGATCTGAATTTTTGAGGTCATGAACTGCTGGGATTTTTTGTCTTGCAGTGTGCACTCTGTGTATTTCAAAATGCACATAATTCCATTGGCATACATCTTTCTCTAAAAGTCTTTTAGTACTTTCACTCACTTCCTTATCCGATATGATTTCCTTCTGATTTTGTTCCTTAATGTTGAACTGAACTCAGAAACTGCTTTTGTGTATGCTTAAAGAAAGCTTCACACCTTGAGGTAGTGACTAGGATTGATCTGCCCAAAGGCAGACACCTGCATCTCATAGGATCCATCTTATTTCAAAGTGGACATTTGACATACATGTCAGATAACTCATCTGCTGTAAGAGTCTATTTTTTCTCCTTTCGTTAAAAAAAGACTGATAAATTACTAAGTTGGGTAGTTTCATCTATACTGCAACTTTCTAAACTATACTACTAAAAAGGATCACAAAACAACAAGAAAAAACCAGGACATGGGGAAAGTAAGTAACAAAGTTGGAGATCATATAGAGCTGAGGAATTATTTTCCAGATAAACTACCTGCAAATAAATGAAGTTTGCAGAATACATCTACGTGTCCCATATTCCCATCCAATATCTTCAAAGACTTCCATTGGTGATTCTTTATTCCTGACATAGTAATCCCATGTTAGTATCTAATTCTTTACTTTGTTCTGACTCCCTTAAAAGGTCTTTGCTTTACTATGAAACATTCACTAATCCACTTTTTTATTACTCTAACCAGTTGAAAACTATGCAATTAGAACTCATCTCTGTTTCAAACTCCTGATGAAAATTAATCAGGGAGCATAAGGTTTATTTCCCCATGGACAAAGCACTCACACGTGTAAGTTTTAAAAAGTCAGATCAGGAGACCTGCCATTTCTGTCTCTACATTTGCACTAGTAAGAGGAACATATATCTATAAATATGATGTTTTTCCAAATGACATACTTTCTTAATCTGAAGGCCTTCCTCCTCTCAGACCTGCCATAAATAACCTTGGCTCATTTTATAAATAACCCTTTGTATAGTGAAACCGAAGCAAAAAATTTGTTTCCAAGTAATTTACTTCAGAATCATGATGGTTTTATTTTCATTTGACAATATTAAAATATCCTTGTGCTCTGCCTTTTGGTGAATAGGACATTTATAATATTGCAGAGAGGCTGACTTAAGTTTTAGGCAGAAAAGGAGCAGAAGAATGAGCCTTGTGTCTGACCATTAACCTAAGCACTAGAGGTGTGCTTTCCCACCCAGGGTTCTCTTCATGGGGCAGTGGCAGCCAGTGGAGCAGTAACAAACAGCTGGACTGCAAGGATGTCTTAGGCTACTGCAGTTCTTTGTGCAGTGGACTCAAGCTAAGTCTTTACCCCTAAAATAAATACATTTTTTAGAGCAAGGCAGCTAACAAGAACTTGAGAACAGGATGAAAAAATCATGGAGATAAGATGAAAAGCTTTTATCACTGCTTTCTCAATGCAGAGAGGAATTTCAGGTTGGATATTAACTAAATTCTTGCCTTCTGACAACAAGTGGTATATTACTTCCCACACCTAGTACTTGCTCCCAGCCACACCATACACTCCATATTTTTTTTTGAGACAACATGAGGTAGTCTTCATTTATAGACCTGACATAGCCATGAAATGTTTCTAACCCCTGTCTTATGGAATGGAGGAGTTCTTGAACAGGTTCTTTCTTTTGCTTAATCTTTTGCTAAGCATAGTAAAAGCATATGCTAAGCATTAACTAAATAGAGTTTCTTGAAACTTTTCATTGTTCCGTCAGAAAAGTATGACTTGCTACTGAATGTGATTCCTTGTAGTCTAATATGTTTTAAGTGATTTTATTTCCATAACTTTGGATCATTATTTTGTAATAGTAATTTATTTTTAACTCGTAAAAAAAAATTACTACACTTTTCCTCATGAGCATGAATAATACTCACTGATACATTAATTACCTGAAGTCTCTCTATATGCTCCTAAAACAGTGGCATGTTATGATTTGTTTTCTGTTGTATTTAGGGAACTCTGAAGATGCTGTCATTTAAAAAGACTATGTGGAGAATGGTAGGTATATGACTGGGAAGCCACTATTAGCCCATAGTCACCACCTAATAGCAAATACTTTTTTGCTGTGTCTGCAATGTTAGCTATTATGTAATTTTTATTTGCTCAATACTGTCTTAAGCATTCTCCCTACATTTTACTTTCCTATTTTGGAAATAACCATTATTGCTAAAAATCATTCAGATTTATATAGTATATGCACTCACGCATACGGTACATTTAATATTGTGTTGATATTTAGGCTTCCTGTCATCTAAAACAGTAAAAAAATGCTCTGACCCAATAGTATAAAGCCATCATTTGATAATATTCTGCCTTTAATGGAAATATGACTTACTCAATTTCTATCCTACCACCTTCCATCTCCCAACCTGAGCAGTGTTCCTCCCTCCCTCCATGTTATTTTGACACAGATGACCGTGGACTAAGCAGTAAATGCAGTGATTGAAAAGTAACGTTTTCCTGATCTCCAAAATAGAAAAAAGGTCTTTCTTTAACCTGGATCATTCCTTGGATTTTATTTGCTGCTTAACCCCTTAAATGTTGCACTGGTAAAACAGAATATTAAAGAGTTATTGAATGGAGCCTACCAGAGGCAGGAAGGAAGCATGAAATCCATCAACTTGTCTCATTTATTTGAGTGCTAGTATCATGGAACTATGATCTCAGTCTAAGTCCTGAGACAAGTGAAATTATTCCTGCTTGCAACAAAGTATATTAACCTATATAATTCTGATTTTCATTGTCATGTTTTGTCTTCCATTTAGACCCATCACATCATTCCTAAAAGAGATACATTAAGTCATTAGAAAAGTGGCATGGGAGGTGAGAGCTCAAGTTTAATTTGTTGCTCTGTCACAAATGTCCCACTCCTTTTGAGACAAGCTGAAATTGGCTCCTTAATTTTGAAATAGTTTCTTGGCAGTGGATGAGGTGCATTTAGGGTGGTGCTAAATTGATGTACTGACAGGATGATGCTGAAAAGATAATTTCTTCAGTCTTCCTGCCTTGCTGGGAGTTATGATCCAGTTACTAAGATTCTCAGAAATGCCCCTATCCGAATTAAGGTGCAAATGAGACCATATGCCAGTGACAATAGTATGGGGTTTATTTGATAGTATTTGATAGTAAATAGGGGAGAGGGAGAGAGAAAGAGAGAGAGGAGAGAGAGAGAGAGAGAAATAGGAAATAGGTGGGAGGGACAGAAAGAGAGAAACAGGGACAGAATAAGGAAAATATCACCACTGCATGGATCCCAATGATGCTCCATTGATCCTCTCCAGCTGCTCCTCTTGGTGGTGCAGGTCCCCCCAGGAAGCACAGAATGCCCTGGGTTAATGTACCCTCAAGCCAGGGGGTGATGTCCAGGCCTGTCCCTGGAGTTTGCCATTGTCTTTTGCAGCAGACTCTGGATCTGTTGCATCTCGTGCAGTCCTGTGGTGCAAGGCCTCTGGGGAACACTTTGGGGGGTCTTTGATGGGTTGTGACTCCCCCTCAGCTGCCTCTCAGGTGAAAGTCCCGTGGATGTGGCCTGTGGGGCTGGGGGGTTTCACAGCTGGGCAGGTTTGTGTAATGGAGGATGGGTGTTCATTGCCTCTGACCAGAGGTTCTGCCACGCACCCGAAACCTCCTCCTGCCCCCTCGGCTGGGGGGAGTATGTGTAAACCTGGTTTCTGTGAGCTGTGCTCTCCCCCACCCCAAACTCAGCAGAGGATGATCCCCAGCGCAGCTAGTGGCTTTGGCCTTTGGGTGGATGCACACCTTTCCCTCCGCCTGAGATGACTGAACAATGGGTTTCCCTTTATCTAATCAGCAGTTTGACTTTCAGTCCAAAGTCCCAGTCAAGTATCTTCAGGGAGGCTTCTTTGGTTGTAGCTTCTTTATACAGTTTTGTTAAAATGAGCAAAACTTTATATCAATGTTTGAGGCATGAACTATTGCAGTCTCTGACACTGGGCAAGCTTCTTGTGGCTTTAGCTGCATAAGGCACTTACACACTAAGACTTGTGTAAAAGATGCAGGAGTAGCAAACTGGTTCAGAAGGTGGAATGGTATCACCACTTTTGCCAACAACATCAAATCAGTTTTCCATTACCATTAAACTATACTCTCAATCACTCATTAATAAAAAGGGGATAAGAACGCTTTCCTTTCTGTGTTGTTATAAGGATAAACATGGTAAAATCTGTGATGTGGTTATCAGTTACTGGGGACAGTAGACAGTAGCTAAAATATATTTTACTAATGAGATTAATAAAGAAAGTAAATTATGATTCTCTACAATTTTGTCCATGGCATTGTTTAAAAATTCATCTATTTCCCCTAAAAATTTGGTTATTTAACTTAATTTGTGATAACTTAGGTTCATATTGCAATTTGTGTGGAGATGGATATAGGTGAATTTGTAGCATTGGTGTCTCAGAGAAGAAACAGACAGAAAGGATATGTGAACTGAATTTTACTTCCTCTGATCTTGACAACCTCTTCTTCCCCACCAACTTCTTTGCCTCCCCCTGACTTGTCCTGCCATTCAGGCTGAGAAGATGGCACTTTATGGTGTGCTTCTTTTCTCTTAATGAGTCGGGTTGATGACTGTATAGTCTTGGTCATTTTTGCCTTTGAAGATATGATGCAGAAAAACAAGGTACAAAATCAAACTCTGTGATGAAGATATTTTTACCGTTATAGATCTCTTCACATTATTACATCCTTTTATCTCTCATTGTTTTAGTTCACATTAAAAAATTAACTGATTTTCTGCAAATTAATATTGCTAATGGAAGACTTTCAAGATTTACTTTAAATCAAGTACATAAAGTACTAAATGTCAATTTTCCCTTCTTATCCTTATGAGTGGATGTTTTCTCTCTACTTTCTTTTTCTTTCATCATATAGTAACATTAAAAATCCTTTTGGCCAAATGTTTTCTGTAGATACATCAGAGTCCTTGAGAGAAATGCCTGGAAAATTAGTTCCATGTACATTGTAGGAAATCTTGCTAACAGCTGCATTTTTCCATTAGAAATGGTTTCAAAGGCTACATAAAAACCCAAGCCAAATGAGGCAAAGTTTAAGTGAGAAAACATGTGTGCAATATTAAGCCAAGAAAAGGGAACAGTTACTTTGAGAAATCCAGACCTTCTTTTGCAGTGCTTTTCAGAAAACATATTAGGAAGTATAGGTCAAATCTTCATTTGGTGTAAATGTGTGCAGCTCTGCCGAAATCAATGAAACTTCCTTTAAATAGTAGAACTCGGGATCTGGCCAACTTTCAGAGTTCCAAATGTATATCAAAGAGCTGCAAATACCTTAAAATGAACTGACTATATTCATTTCCTATTTTGTACTACTAGGAATGAAATGCTCAACTGTGTACTGAGAATTAGACACTTTGAAAGTATTTAGATAGCACATACTGGGAAAAGAAAATTAATAAAAACATTTAAAAGATATTCAAAAAGAAAAAAGATAGTTTATACTTGCATCTGCTGACCCTTCCATCCTACTCTACCTTGTTTTTGATGAATGAAGCTCTAACTCTATTTTTTCTGCTTGTTTTGAATCTGCTTCTTTCTGCCTGGAACTCTGTATCTGAAGAACTGGGATTGTGTTGACATCATCAGAGACAGCATTTGGAATTTTTCAGAGAGAAAAAAAGAGTTGCACAAATTATAAGTGATTTCCCGAGACAAGGTTAAGAGAGAATGTAAATCAGTTTGTAATTTGGCCTCAAGACTGCACAAAGACAGATTTTTTAAAACATTTTTCACACCTTCATTTTCAAGCACAAATAAAGCCTCTTTTAAAAAGCCTTTTCTTCCCTTTGATTCCTTTATGCGAGCGACGTCAAAATTATCGGTAGTCAGAATTGTCTTCTCAGTTCCTATCCAGGAGGCAGGATATAAACTCAGCATGCTAGAACAAAGTGAATCTACTGTTGTATCTCTCCCAGCGGCAGACAAAGTACAGCAACCAAGTCCATAGTCTTTGAGGAGCAGCTCTACTTCTAAATTTTAAAATTTTATTATTCAATCTTTATTGACTCAATCAGACTCACCCTGCGATATTAATTAGAACTGATTCAATATAAAGCTTTTGCAAACTTGTCTTAAAGATATCTAGTTTCAGTTTAAACTTTCTATTTCTACCAGAAAAAAACCCCAAGTTTTATAGCAGAAAAAGGAAAAAAAAAAACCACAAACCCAAAGATTTGTAGTTCATAATATGGTTCCAAAAAAAAAAAAAATTCCACCTTGAATTTTTCCTCTGTATTCTAACACCTCATACTCCTGTCTCTAGTTCTCTCTGTTTTTCTTGGCTGTTTTTCTAGTCTTTCCACAGCATTACATTCCCCTGGAAAATGCTGGGGATTTCACGTCATTCCATCTGCCAAAATTATCAGCTAACCTAATGTGCACCTTGAAGAGCCATCCTAAAACTAAGCTTTTAAGTTAATCTTTGCAAAAACCTACAGTCTCTAAGTCCTGGGAAATTTGCCTTTCCAACTATATTTTAATTGAAATTCAATCAAGAAGATCGAGGGGAGAAGGAAAAAAATTCAAATGTGCAAATTGCTGTCATAGGATCATAGAATAATTAAGGCTGGAAAAGACCTCTGAGATTACCAATTCCAACCATATTTAGTAATTTCATCTCCCTGGCAGCCCACCAACACGGCTGTGAATCCCTTGTGCCACATGAAGCTTTCCTAGTGGGCGGCGCAGGAGCCTCAATGTCTGGGGAATTGGAGAGCAGGAGAATCTGGAAGCCCGAGTCAAAGGGACTTTGGCTGTGTGCCTGGCAGGCTTCCCAGAAGATGGAAGTTTCTGGCAGGGTTGCCTTGGGTGGATGGGCTGACAGAAAGCTAAGCAAATTTCCATCTGAAATCCACCTGGTGGTAATCAGAATTGATTTGCCGCAGTAAAATATCTTGGATATTTTCTGAGGGAAATAATTGAGATGCGTCCCTGGCTTCTCCCCGGGATGTTGGCTCTGCATTGCAGCATTTTGGCAGAATTTTGGCAGCCCTGTGGGGAGGTGTGTGTGCAAGTGCAGGTCTCAGAGGCCAGCAGAGCTCCGGCCATGGCTGGCCCCAGTGCCGTGGGGCCATAGGCATGGGAATGTTGATTCCTTTCATCTCCTACTTCTTCCCCACTGACTGACTTGGCCGGAGAGAGTCAGCAGGGAAGGCAGACTCATCAGAAGTTTTTTTCAGGGTGCCTCGTGGTAATCAGGTCAGGAAGAAGAAGGAAAATAGGACAGAAAACTAAAAAGGTTGATTGTAGCTCTGGAGGGTTCAGCATGACAGGATTCAGAGAAGCCAATAAAAAATTTATATTGTAATATGAAGTGAGGGTAGTCTTAAACTTTTCCTGAGAAGGAATTCCTATCACTGGCTGACCACAATAAAGTAGCTCATATCTTTTACTTTTACAGGATGTGTCACTTGAGGAAGTTCTCAGCACCTGGCAGCTGTAGAAGTCAGGGTGACAAGGTGGCCTCCTGCCTGCCTGGGGACATTCCCTGGTGTTTCTGATTGTTTTCTTGTGTTTTACCCCTAGAAGCTGAATTATAATGAATGCTGAATCAGCTAAAGGAGTGATATGGAGCTGGGTGTAGGAACAGAAGGTAAAGAAGGGACAGGGGGTTGGGAGAAGAAAGCCTCTTCATTTTGCCTTCCTACCACAGCTGTTTAACATGTTACGAAATGAGGCTCCTGCAAGCACTCTCATAATTTGCTTTTACTACACTCTCAAGGTGGTTCTTAGATAAATAAATAAATAAGTGTATTGAATAGCAAACTGGAACCCAGCTGTCCGCGATACTAACAATGAAACCAGCAACAGAGAAAGTGTGCCTGTCTTGATTTCCTTGAAGAGAGCAGTAGCTCAAAATACATGTTATCAAAGCTGTGCAACATCTATGCTCATCAGATAATATAATATATTGAAGTAATTTTTCCAAAGCTATTCCTTCTTCACACAGTTTAGGCTTCAGTTCCTTCCTGTTTTCGGGTGAATAAACATTTCCATAAAAAACTGCAATCTACTTTTGTAATCTCCGCAGTAGTTTGAAGTACTGCTAGGCCGGTTGAAATGATGTTTGGATTTTTTATGGCACAAAATTACTGGAGAAGGGTCTGAGATCTGTCTCAAAGGATTCTTGCCAGGAGAGGATTTGACCCATTGCATTACAGTTAACATATTTCGATTTTCTTTATAGAGTTCCCCTGAAAACACCCTGGTCTGCTAAGTTTTGTGTATCTCTGTAGCTACAATAAAACAAAAGCATCAAAAAATTTCATTATTTTCTAGAAATTATATCACTAAAATTTATCTTTATTCATATCTTTATTCGAGGATTTTGAAGCCAAGAAGAACCAGAAGTTCTAATCACATTTTTTTAGACAGTATTACATTCTTCCCAGGGCAAATAATTAAGTATCGTAGTGAGAAGACTCTGAGGCTTTAATCAGATTACTCAGTAAATTGATGTAAAACCCATCAAATCTAATTGAAGTTTCATCTCCTGTGACAGAAGGAACACGAAAACATACTCCAAACTATTTATTCCTAGAAGCTTGTATCAGATAATTTTCTGTGTAGTAAGAAAGCAGAAAGAAATTTTTTCTCGGTGAGCTAAAATTTGCTTGCATAATCAGGAAATGTGTGCTTGTAAAAGCTAGAAATCACCAGGTGATGCATTTCAGTACTTTCCCAATATCTCAGCCATTTTGGAACATACCAGCCAGAACCACAGCAGTTAATGGGAGACACCTTTCTTTTTGCAGACTTCAGTGTTCATCATGGCATGCATTAAGATGTTGCTGGGAATGCCAAGGTTTAACAGCCCGTCCTATGTGCTGACATAATTCTGTTATTGATTTCTGCCACGCCGCACTATCAAGAGCTAATTTCACATTGCATTCCAAGGACAGCACAGCAGACAGGGACACTAGCACAGAAAGGACACAGACTGAGAGAACATATTTAGTTTACTGAACGCTATGGTACACTGTGTGCATCTGGGCCCTTTGAGGGGCCACTCCTCTGATGGCACCCCAGAACTGAAAATGGCTGAATGATCCAAGTAATCAGGAGCAGGTAGGAAGATTTAATATGTGCTGTTAGGTGAAAAAACCGTTGCTAATTGTAGCTCCCCTCAAAAATCTAACCTTCATCTAAGTCAATCAGAACATTCAGGTTGCAATTGTTTTATTGTTGCAAAGAAAAGGGGGTAGTGACGCCCCCAGGTGGATGCTGGCCAGGGCTCTAAGATTTTATTCACTCTCAAAACAGTGAGTTTTTGGTGATGTGCGTACACTACATTCACAATACTGGGATTTAGGACAATGATGAAGTCACAATGCTCAGGGAAGAAGGCAATGATTCCAGGAAAGCGACTGGTTGAATTCTGGCTCAGGCAAATATTTCAAAACTACTGCAATTTGAAAATTAGACTGGACATATGATAGAGCTTGTATCTGTTTATTCCTCATTGCACACAGTAGCCAAGCTGATGTAGGAAGTGGCACTGTAGTAAAGATATCCTGGCTAGTGTCTCTTAGGGAAATGAAACATATTGGTTTGAAGCAGGTGCAGCTTCGGTTGGTAGTTGTTAAAGAGCACAGAGGTCACTCTTCCTGCCTCTGCCCCCTTCATTGCTGCTTTGCTATCTTCCATTGCAAGAAAAATACCTCAGAGTTTTAATGCCAAGATAGAGCTTTCTTTAATCAGTTACAACACCTGATATCAAGAAAAAAACCTTTTCTTCTACAAAATTGGAAGATATTAAAAACAGAGTTCTGTCTCTTTATGAAAGTGAATGCAGCCAGGGGATTTTTATTTCAATTTTGCTGATGTAGAGACTCTAGACTTCTTTAATATTAAAGCATACTAAATAGCTATCTAGAATGGCACTAAATGGCATAATATCCCCAGTACATTTACACAGCGAACTTTTGAAAGATTTTTGCTCTGTGTGAAAAAAATATGAATTGATGAAGCAACTCTGAAATAATTCATAACATACTTCGGTCTGTAAAGCCAAAAGAACAATCTGTAGAGTCTTGTGGAATGTGACATCAGGCATAATGAGGATCAGCAACTGAAAAAATTCTGTTACAAACTCATGAAATAAAAGTATAAAAACCTGTGAGAGTTTGCCAGACCATGGAGCAGAATCACAACAGATTGTGTGATACAGCTGTGTTGCCAAAGAGAAAAATCATAGGAATGGTGAACAAAAGAAAGGAGAAGACTACAAAGTGAGGCAACATGTAAGAAACCAGGAGGTGTGAAAGAAAACACAAACTAAGCATCTCCAGACTTTGGACAGAGCTGAAGAAACAATCAAATAAACAAACAAACAAATAAACTTGCAAAAGAAGTGAAACTACTTGGAAGAATATCTGACAAATATGTTATTAGCTGAGATACAAACTAGAAAATAACTAAAATTTTGATTGCTTATGATATGGCTAGTGGCACTACAGTTATAAGAATAGCTGGTCTTATATTAAAAGATATGCCTGCTACTCTCCATTCACTATAAATCAATTCTAGAGGACCAGATCAGGTGAAAATGTCTAAATTGGAGATATAATGAGGTAAGGAGTGCCTAAAACAGATGCTATTTATAAATGTGATAAGTCCATGAAAAGAAAAACAAAAATAGAATTTAAAACAAATGAAATGAAGACATAGCAAAGAAAAGAGAAATTCCCTGGAAAATTAAAAATCTTCTGCAAAGAATTACAAGCTAAAAATATTAGGTATTGTCCAAGAATGGGAATGAAATGGCAAAAAATTTACTAGTCCAGTATTATGTGAGTAGGTAAGTTTAGTGAGACTGTTATTCTCCTGTTCAGGAATAGGCACATTTGCTTACATACAGTGATGAAAAAATTGCATACTGTTTTTGCCTTCTCACCATGAAGAAATATTGTCACAAAAAATGAAGTATAATCACACAAGACTTGTATTTATTAGATATGACATCCATGTTATCATAATGACAGGTAAAAGGTTACAATTAGATTTACACTGGTTTAACTGTTCCCAAAAAAAGGGTGATTTATGCATATTATATTAACATATGACAGTGAAATTCTTTTGATATTATGTAAAAAAGGTGCTGGAATTTTCAAAAGGATCCTTAGAAATGCAGAACAGCCTAATAGTCAAGGAGTAGCAGTCCTCATTTGAACAGAAAAATGTGACTTCAAAACACAGCATAGACATAATACTGAATTAACAATTTCCCACTACCAAAATCGGGACCTCCTGTTAGTATTTCCCAGCTCCCATCCTTCCTAATCCTTCTCGCCTCCCCTGCTCTTCACTGATCTGCACTCCTTCCACTATTGTAGTGCCTGACCTGGCCTTCATCCAATTGGAAAACTAAACTAACAAAGAAAAATAACAAGTTAATAAATTGATTTAGATAAAAAAAAAAAATGCCTGAAGAAAATTGATAGACATCCTGAGCTTCCTCCAGGAGCAGACAGGAAGAGACGGCTGTGGAAGAGCCGCAGACCCAGACAACACCACGGGACCGTGCTGACTAGAGTATTAGAGTGACCAAAGGCTGCAGACATCTCTCTTCAGACACCTACAAGCCAAGGAAGCCAGTCTAGGGATAGATCGAGTGCTGACATGTACTATAAAGGATGGCATATTTTTTTCCCTCTGGAAAGGGAAGATGTAAGGCTAGCCACAGATGCAATGAGAGAATAGATTTTATTGACCTAAACTGGTGGTGCTAACAGCCAGATTAAGTGATGTGTACAAATCTTTTCTTCCTCACAAGTAGCCTCATCTTTTATCTGTTTATTTTCACTTTAATGCTGTGACACCTTGTTTTTGAAATTTGTCTCAGCGTTTTCCCAAGTGGCCTCAAATCATATCTGCTCTAATCTAAATAAGGGTAGGTCTGGGGCTGAGTAATAGCCCCAAACTATCCCTACAGTGACTGGATAGCGTAAACCTTGGCATAGTTTTAGAATAGGCAATTTTTGAGCACAGCTTGGGGTTTAAGAACAGTGGGGGCCACTTAAGTGTCTACAACTTTTCAGACAAAATGGAAAATATTGAGGCTATATGACAACAGCCCTGCCAAAGGGTTGTGATTAGGGTAGGCTTACAGAATCAAGATGGACAAATATTAAGATTCTTTATTTCTATTATAATTGTCTTTTCAATATATATTTATGAGATTATGAGTTTGGTTACTAGACAACAGCTTTCAAATATGAAACCCTAGTAAGAAATTTTCATGAGTACATCACAGCCTTCAACTGAGTATTAACACACACAAAAAACAAATCACAAAATTAACACAAAAAAAAAAAGGAAAATACCCTACCATCATTTCGCAGCATTTCCAAAACACTTTGGTACTCATTTGTCAGCTGACTCTCAATGTACTACATTTTTCTCTGCCCCTGTAAATGAGGGTTTTGTAGATTTTTCAAAGAAGAGCTGAGATTAGTATTTCTTGGTGATTTTCTTTTTGTCAGAGGTATACCTTCTTCCATTTCAATCTTTATTTTTCTCTTTAGGAATAAAATCTCTGTTATTTAAACAACACAGCAGAAAGAACAAAATGAAAACTCTGCCCAGCCAAAATATTTTTTCTAAAAAGAGCTGTCTTCTGCCATTATTCTCTGACATTGAACTGTAGAAAATTTTATAATGTAAAACCAAACAGGCTGCTAAAGTGGCTTCTTTAGTATTTGGATGGTTCCTATTGCATTATGGTCTCTTCTGTAAAGAAATAAAAACAATAACCTCTAAAATCCTTCACAAGGGAGTGAAATGGCTGCATATATTTGCCTATAAATGTTTTATGTAGATACACTCTTCCTCAAGGTATTCAGTGTTATTTAAAATGAAGAATAGCCTCTGATATCCGAAGTAAAGAGCAACATAATGACTCATGTACTTATGGGCCACTCAAGGCTGGATCAGCTATTTGAGTATCCATGAATGAGTGTCTTCTATTAAAAACTAATATCGATCACAAATTTCTGATGAGCCATCTATTCAGAACATAAACTGAGGTTTGCGAAAATACTGAGTCCATGTCTCATTTCAGTGCAATTCTAACATTTTTTTAGTGTCAGGTAGGATTTCTTTTGCTGAATTGTAAGATAACCACGGTGTATTTCCAAGTCAGGATTTTTTTTGTGGAACTAACATATATTTTTTTTTCTGTCAACAATTACAAAATAAATGCAATAAATTACAAATTAAATGTGACAAGTTCAATTATTTTCTCTGTCTCTTCAACAAAGTATTGCTTCTCCTTTGTTGTAGACAGGTTTATCTCCAGAGAACATACAAAGAGGCACATCTCATCAAACAGAAAAAAGGACCAAAGAGCCAAATTCTGAGAGCAGTAATTCCTACATTCTAATCCAAAATAGAACTTCTGTTAGACATTTTTCTTCCGTCAGTACCTTTTTTCCAAGCATGAAATGAACTATTACATTTTTGGAATGAGGAAATAAACTCAAAGCTAGCATTAAAAGGCTTGCACACACAAATATGGACCTGGACAGGCTGCCCTGAGGATCATATCCAATCCCTCTCTGTAAGGACGCTTTTACAATTCAAAGCATGCTATGGTTTTTTAAAAATGTAATTTGATATTATATTGTCATGCTGTAAAACATTTGCAATGTATAATGATGTAAGAGGCCAGCTGGCTGCTAATGGTAACAGCATACTTTACCAGAACTATCATCAGAAGGACTGTTGAAGGCAGATGGTCCTTTTTTCCCTAGCTTCATCCCGTTAGAGATCCTACCAAGGACAGGCGTCCTACAAACCTCACAGTAATGAGAAGAACATTGCTTTATTGACTATAAAGCCTTCCTGCAAATAAGCTTGAAAGCAATATGTGCTGGGACAGCACCAGTGGCATGTATGTTCATAACCAAAATAGAGGATTCTGGATTGAAGCTTTGTTAAATTACTCCAATGTCCTGGAAAACTTTTTTGAGAAATACTGGATTGCTATTCAAAACTGCTCTAATACAGAGAGCTACTTTCCTGTCTTTAATTAGAGAGAGGCACAGTACCAATTACGGTCGTTAATTATTGTGCATCCTCTCACTTCATGCCCATAGTGCTAGGAGTTAAAATACAAACATAAGGGGAAAAATGACCCAGACTCAGCTGATCATACAGAGATTAATTTTGATGAAAGGGTTGTTGAAACATGTTCTACAGTTTGATAGTGCAGATGCACATTTTCCCTGGGTAACAAAGGTTCATTTGGTTATGCTTCATTTACTTTTAGGGCTATCAGAAATAGTATTTTCATGGTCTCAATTTCTTTTTGTCATACAATAGCAAAAAACTATGGAAAGAGTATGCCATACTTTGTATGAATGAAAAGTGCTATTTAGCTTTCTGGTGATAGCAGTTTTGTTCTTTCTGTTTTTGGTGGTTTTTCAAATGTGTTTTCCAGTGATGTGTCTGTCAAAGCCACAGTGCTCCTGCTTAAACCATCATCTTCATAGTAAGTGGATTTTGTCTTCTCATATTTCAGTTACCTCCTTTTCAATACAGGAGAAAACAGGCAGTTTTCTAAATCCTATTCACCAACAGCTTCCTTTTAGCAAAGACAGTGACATGCACAGATCTGTATTATTACTATGCTGCATGTACATACGAACTAAAGGAATTCATTCATTTTTATTGGAGTTACTCAGAAGTTCTTCTGTTTGTTTTGCTTAACTCATGTGATTAGACAGAATCTGGGGTTCTATGGGCTATTTCCTCTAGGAGGAAAAATTGATAGCTATTTCTTTGGGGCATGATCCTTCTTGTTTACTAACACTGATAAATTATGTTCCCTACAACCCAAGAGTAAACTACAAGAGAGGATAGCATATTTTATTGTAATTCCTACTCTCTCTCTTTTGGTACTTAAACTCTAAGCTTTTTGTCTTGTATTATCACAGTGATGTACTTTTTGCAACTCTTTTGTACGTGTGCCACTGCTGGAATTCTGGGCCTTCATTGTTCAGGAGCTGGGTACTTTGTCATTCTTTTCCTCTGACAGTCCTCTGGTTATTCAGTTTAAAACGCTGAGCATCTTCACAGATGCCTTCTTATAGATCAGTTGTTTTATTTTGAGTTTTGACTGAAGATCTGTGGTATTTCTTTAGCTTTTTTCACAGAGAAACTTAATGATTCTTGCGAGGGAAGATATTGGCTTTGTATTCTTTTGTTCAGTAAGGATTAACTCAGTGCAGAATATTTGCTGAGTATCAGTAATGCATTCTGTTACCAACTGTGGAGCACACATAGTTAAGATAAAGGATGTGCAGTCTTCAGTGCAGCACTCCATGGATCAGGGGAGTTTGCAGAAAGATTTGAACACGTCTCTGGAAATATTTTCACTGAAGAAGATTTCAGATTCATCATTATCCTGTGGCCTTCCCTTTGTCCTACCATCTTTCATAAAAAGAAGATCCAAATCTGAAATGAAGATTTTAGTCTCAAGCCAATTAAAATACTTGATTCACTTCAGAAACATGTGTTGTTTTGTTTTTATACACTTTTCAGTTCGCTGAGTTGTGGATTTTAACCCCTTGACCACACAGTGGAATTTGCAGATTTTCCAAGATTTTAGGGAATCAAAGACCAGTCAATCACATAGTGTTAGCTGAGGAAATAACAGTCAGAAGATTCTGTCTACATTGATTTCATTGCTTGGTTCTCATGGACATGGACATATTCATGTTCTATTTGATTGCAAGCAGTCTTGGGGCAAACTTAGTTCTTCATCCTATGTCCATGTTGTGAATCAACATTGCAGCATTGTGTCTTTCCACAGAGAAAATGTCTTGAGAAAGGGAGACAGGTCAAAAGTTACCCTAAGGTAATTGCTGGTGGTAAAAATGTAGCCTAGTGTACATTTAATATCCAGTGACTCTGATCAATATTTTGCGATTTAAAAGTTTGACTTAATTTCTCAGTGAGATTCTTCAAGCTTGTAGTAGCAGTCAACATGAAGCAGCTCAATGGTGACAGCTTCAGAAACACTAGAGCTTAGAGATTTTAGATCCTTTATGTGGTTTTGCATCGTAAATCCTATCTTTGCTATTTATGACAACATGTTAACTTAGAGTACTTGGCAACACTTTATTTTACCTTTTTTTTTAACTTTGAAGACTTCTACTATGAACATTTCTTAGCATCTTGGACATGGCACAGCATGTGGTTCTGTTCCTGCAGGACCTTGGTCTCTCTGACCTTGTATTTTGACTTGTGCACAGCCCACTTCTCTTAGTTGCCTGGAAATTTTCTGGTCTAAACTAGCCAACTAGACTTTCTTTAAAAGCAGTGAAAACAGCAAGTACCTCCACAGGGTGAAATATTTCACCTGTGTTGGAGATCCACTCTAAAATGAATGAACTTGCGTGTGGACAGATTCCAACCCTCCGTCCTGATCATAAAGAGAACTCAAGGAATTACGTCAGGGAAGACACCTAAATCTTACATAGCTAAAGATCATGAATCCCACTTCTCCTCTGTGTTTTATGAGCAGATGGATTTCACCTGCCCCAGGTATTTATATGCTTCTTAGAGTTCTTATCTGCTGCAGTTTTGATCTTTGCAGGGATCTCTTTATGGTCATTGTGATTCAAACAATACTGATATTGATTTTTATATTCGGAACAAAATAACATCTCATCTTTTACAATTTGGAATGTGCTTCTTCCTCCTGAAAACATCACAGTGTTTATTTCTTTAGCATCAAATGCTGCTGCTTGCCAGGCTGTGTCAGGGAGTTGCTGTGATTCCAAAAACATCACTTGTAACAGGTATGATAGGAATGGGGAAGGATTTACTCAAGGCAATAGCAATTTCTTCATGATACAACCCCACAAAATATGCGTCATATAGTGGGATGGTAGTAATGAGAGTCTGAAACCTACCTACTTCCCCAAAATCCATTCTGTGCAAATCAACATACAGGTCTAAAGTAAAATTTAATTAGATTTTTCTTGATGGTTTTATTGCAATCTTGAGACTGCAGAGCACCTTTAGACAATGACTATGTTCCCTTTGTCCTATAGATAGACACGGTACTTTGAGTACTGTAAAATTAATATAATAAAGAAATGTAAGCTCCTAGCAGTACTTACTGCTGTGTTTTCGATATTCAATTTCCAAAGCCTCTTTTAAGAAATACCTGATATTTGTGAAAAATCAGGTGTTGTTTTCCCAAAGACTTATTTTCCATTTTCCACCACTGTATTGATGAGCAGGAGAGAGGACTGTTATTTTACTACTTAGAAAGGAATCTTAGATCATGTTTAGAGAAAACAGTGTCTGCTGATGTTCTTGTGAACTGGCCCGTATTGGCCCAAGTGGGTATTTCTCAGCCATCTTCCTCATTGCTACTCTGCAAGAGCAGCACTGTACAGAAAAAGGAGCTGCACCTGAGTCACTGCACCCTTCAGCCTTACGTATTCATCTCAAAGCTTACCTGCTCACCTGTGAACTGTGGCAGGTCGGAACTTGGTACCTAAATTGCTTCAAACTTACTTGGCATGCAAGAAGCAGTCGGAAGAGGAGGGAAGAATAGGTGTTTGTTTCATCCTGGTTTAGCCTTTCACCCAATACCTCAGATTTCAGGGTAGGATGTAGTTAGGCCCAATGCCTGAAGATATGATCATGAGCATTAGTTCTGATTTATGATAACAATGTTGTGTCCCTCCAAAAGTTCCTGGCACTAAGTCTGGACCATCCTGGGTTAAAATTAACAGTTTAGAGTTCAGTTAGTTCTCAACAATAGAATTTAATTCAGTAACCAAGAAGAAAACTGCCCCAATAATAACTAAAATAAATAAATGAGAAGGACCAGTTTTCCTTAGAATTAATGAGCTGAATTTGTTCAGTGAAGAAAGGCCCAGTGATTTACTGGAGTCAGTGCAACAGAAGGAAGAGGTTGACAAGAAAGGGACTTGAGCACAGGTGGAGGATGAACAAAGTTTGGCTAGACAAATTTTCACATGGGGTCAGCCACCTTGTGTAGCTACACCGTCAGAACGCTTAATCTCAATGGGGACTTTGGGTCCAAGATGCTGTAAGAATTCTTTAAACTGAAAATATTTTAATGTTTCATTTGACAACACACTGTCTGCTATTGATATTCTGACTGACTAAACCACCTATGTCGATCTATGTTGATATTTCCAAAAGTACTTCCCTCACCCCCCAAATATTATATGTCCCACTGCCAGTCATTTGTGAGTTAAACCAGTTTGTAACTTCACAGAAGCAGATGTTTATGATATGTGTTTAAAGAAAGAAACTCAAGAATATTTTCATGCAACAATGTAAAATAAAACACTTAAACACATCAAATGTCCTTGCGATTTTCTTAGGCTTCATTTAAACAATTGTCCCTTTTTTTTTTCCCAATAAATAATGCAACATTTAATATTATGTAGAATATAAAATGAAGTAAAATATTTATCATACCGTACTTTCTTATTGGGCTTTTATTAAGTCTAATAACTGTACATTAAACTAATTGCCTTCTGCCTGCTAAGAAATGTTGGAAACTTGGAACAATAAAAGTTTAACACATATGAGAGTGGGTGGGATGATTTTTTTTTTTTTTCCCAAAATGTACATATTTGCCAAGATCTGCATCGTAGTAGCATCTTTTTGCTTAGAAAAAATTTAGGCTGGTCAAATCTGACTGTAAATCCATAAGAAACATAACTGACACACAGATTTATTTTTTCTGGCAAAGTTTTTTCTTCCATCTCTTGATTAATAATCACCTCAAAATATGAGGTTTATATCCTTTTTTAGATTCTAGTAAAAAAGATTTTTAAAAGAAATATTCAAATGTGACACATATATTGAGATTTACATTTTCATAAGTGATGTTAAATTTAATTTCCCAGTTAAAGTTACAAGAGGTAACTTTACAAGGTAAATTTATAATTAGTTAATTGAAAATTAATAATTTCTATATCAACTTCTGTATAACTTATTACTCTTCCTGTGACTGAGTTCTTCGATGTTTTGAAAAGCTATGTGTAGTCAATGAAAACATCTAAAATCTTGTCATGTTTTTTTAGCATCATCTTTCCAGTGGGGGAACTGTGTGTAGTGTAGACTTTTTAAAAATTCTAAACTTACACTATGGTAGAAGATTTGTGTCTCTAAAAATGGATATATAATATGCCTGTATGCATCTGTAGCTTTTCTATTTTTAAAGCCCCTGTTCTCTGATCAAGTTTTCCTCTTCATTTTTTTAAAAGCCTACAAATTGTGTATTCAAATATATAACCAAAAGTATATTTTCTATGACTGCATAATCAAGTATATTTGGGCCATCTATTGAACAATCACATCAGTCTTGTCATTTTAAATTTTTTTTTAATTTTAATTTTTTTGGGCATGAAACTGTTCTGAAAATAATATTTTAATTCAGAAGGGTGTTTATGGGTAGAAAAAACATCAAAAGACAATCCAGACATTTTCCTGATTTCATCATGAAGCTAAAATCTTGGAAAACTAAATAGTCAAACCCATGCTTTAATTTAAATAGGGAAGTACATGAGCTGCCATATTAGTGCATAACCAACAGAGGAAGAAGTTTGGGGAAGTCCTGTGTCTTACAAAGAAGTATGAAATAAAATGTAGACAGAAACCCATATTTTCATCAAATGTTTTTCTTTTTCTAAGTAACAATAAACTGTGGTAATTAATGATATTTAAAATTATTTCTCATATCCCATCCTTGTAGAGGAAAAAAAAGAACAATGAAGCTTTCAATATGCAAAAGTAGAAATGTAGAATTCCTATTATTATTATTATTATTAATTTCACCCTAATGACTGATAATATTAAAAAATTTCAATTATCAAAAGTAGCAAGATAATAAGAAAGATAAAAATATGCTTCAGATGTAGCTTGTATTCTACAAGTCGGTGGGTTTGAACTGTAAGTAAAAGTTGAAGTGTACGCACTGCGCTGTTATTAATCATTATTAGAGAACAAACAAATCATCTGCCTGGAGTTATATTGTTTCTTAGAGGACTGACTTTTATTAACTTTTGAATCCTATTAATTAACTGCATTATCCAACCCTCAGGGAGAAGCTGTTACACTTTTTGTTTTGTTTTTCCATGATCTCCAGCCCAACTATGTGCCTTCTGCGCAGAATTTAACTCTGAGACCACAAGCTGTAGCAGAGTGATGTGCAGCACTGTGCACACAAATAATGCCATCTGGGACTGCTAATGAGGGATTTCAGAGTTTAGAGGATGCTGCTCATTTGCATCATCTGTTGAGGGGATGGCAAAGATGGGAGGAGACATTTTATTTCCAAAACTGAGTTATTTTGATTAGCTTTCTTATCTCAGCCCAGCTGCATTTTCCACAGGAATCGATGCCACCTCTTGGGATGCCATCCATAGGGTTTGACATCAGGTGTGCCAAGAGGAGCCTTTGCCTGCCAATGCTTCACAGCAGCCAGCCATGTGCCCCTCAGCATGGTTCACAACCTTGGTGAAGACCAAACAGAAATCTACAACGGGCAGATCAGATTTGTCAGGGGAATAAGGGAAATGATTACAAGGCTGGCATTTAAAGTGATGTAAGAAATCATGTCCTTGACTTACAGTGATAGATGGCTTAAAGAGAGGGACTGGAGTCCAGAGGTAGAATCCATCAATTAGCAGTGGAAAAGTTCTCTCCTGTCTAATATGTCAGGTCTACAACAACTAGGCAAATCTTTCAGTTGTTTTATAGCAGCAGGAAGCCAGCATCCTGAACACATGAAGGCTGAAGTACATTTTTCCACTTGTTATCTTTAATCAATACCGTCACACGTAACACGACAACCTGGAGCCTTCCACCACCTAGAGCTACACATTACTGTGTGAAACCACACACATATGTCATCATATCAGCACACCAGACTTTTTCCTCCTTGTTGTTTCATTTGGCTCCCCAAAGTAAGCCCTTAAGTTTTCCTTCAGAAATAGAAAAAAAAGAAAATATAGACATTTCATTGTACCACTTACAGAAAATGAGCAGCTCCATGAATTGAGCATGCATTCACTACTGTATTTAAGAACTTCAGACAACAGGACAGGGAAAGACTCTCTTGGGTTATTTAGTCTAAACTTTACCATAGACAATGACATCATATAATCTTTTTAAAAAGTATTGTCCTTAACTGGCTAGGAGTTTGGTTTTATTTTGCTGCTTTCCCAGAACTATTTTAACTACTTTGAAGGATAGAAGCTATCTCATTTTTAGTTAAAATAGGTTTCTATCTAGTTTACATCAATTTCTTCTTGTGACAACATTGTCATCTAGTTTAAATAGTTTTCTTTTCCAAACTCAGTAAACATCTCAGACAATTTTATATATGTGACAAAAATAGGCAGTACTTTACTTAAAAATCATCTTTATATTAAATCATTAATGTGAGCCCTAAATTGAGCCTTTCAAAAGATTGGATTTAACAGGACATTACCTGCAATTTAACCTTACAGTGCCTAAGTATCATAGGAAATTTTTCTTGAATTCTGTCTTTGCTCCCCAGATTCTTTTTTTTTCACTTAACACATTAAGAAATCCTTTATTCTTTGCACAAGTTTAATATGCCTCCTGTTTCTGCACAAGAGAAAAAAAAAATCCAAGAAAATGTTGCTCCTCTCCACCCACAGCCTGGTATTTCTCATTGCATGTGAGATACCAGGTTCCCTTTCCCCCAGTTAAAAAACTTCTGTGACCCATTTTGTTTCCACAGGTGCTTCCTCGTTCTCACAGTACATAGCCACAAGCATTAAAGAGTAAGAAAAGTCTGTCTGAGGAACACGTTGAGATCAGCCTTCAATTTTCACCTCAACCATCTCACAAGTCACAACCAACAATATTTTGAAAATCAGCTATGCTTACACAATCAGTAAGCAAATATTTTTCAATGTTTGTGCTATTGAAATATATAACATATTGAAAAGCATACAGGTTCTCCAGTGGTCTATACTACGTCTACAAATAACCTTTACTTGTATTTTTTATCCATTATTATAAGAAAAAAATACAGAAAAAAGAAACAGAAATGAGGAAACAATGGAAAAAAAGCAAAGATTAATATTTCTTTTCACAATTCAGAGACTTTAATGACCTCGGAATTGAATGTATTCTTAATTCCTTCATTTGTTCAATGCCCACTTCTGTACGCTGATGATGCTGTAGTCAAATCAAAAAAACCAGAAGCTGCAGCTCAAATCTGAAACAAATTATCTGGGTCAAAATGTGCCCTTTGGTGAAATGCAGATGAAATTTCCAGTTATTTTCTATGACTCATTATCACAATTTTTTAGCACCCTTGGCCCAGGAGCCTCTTGCCTAAGTTAAATGTCAGAAAGATAGATGTCTAAGCTGGAGCTAGTCATGAGAGAATCCCTTTATATTCAGTGGAAAGAAATAGGCCCTGCCAGAGAATGACTGATCTGGCCATTTAAACATCTAACTTACAGTAGAGGTACCTTGTCTCCATTTGTGGTATCTTTACATGCAGTCTGTTTGAGGTGGAGTAAGTATCACTTTTTACAGGTGAGGATATGAAACAGAAAGACTGCTCCTAGAGTACAGCTTTAAGAAAAATATCACCCAGCTTCCAAAGAAGCTGTGAATTCCCCAGGTCCCTGGCAAGGTAGAGTATGAGCTATATGTAGAGCTCATATAACTTTTACAAGCAGGCTGTGCTCCGGCTGAGCTCAGTTGCCCACAGAGCCCATTTATCCTCACTCCATAAGTCACAACAATGATACTTATACAAACCAGGTCCTCTGGGCATCCTGTCTGCTTGTCATTCACAAGGGCAATGAGAATAGCTGTAGCTGAAAGGATGCTTACACTTCAGGTAAATACATTTTGGGAGGCCATAAGCACTGATTATATCCATGGTTTCTCACTGACGATACATGCAGGATCAATTTGGAGAAGGCACCAGATAATGCCTCTGGCAGAAAAAAGTACAATTCTTGATCCTCATATGGGAGTAGCAATATAAACCAATATTTTTGTACAATGATTTGTAGTAGACATAGATTGCTATGAATTAAATGTGTAAACACTGGAAAAAATTGTAGAACAAAGGATTCAAAAAAGGTCTGCATGTGTAACAAAGAGTATTCTTCCCAAGAAACTGCTTCCACTATACTTTTCTGGAAGTAAGAAAAGCCTTTGGACAAGTCTTTTTAGTCTTTGGAAATCAGTAATATGAGGATTAGTTCACTATTGCCAATGAAATGTTATCCAAAATCTAAGTACTTGACAGCAGCTGTCTCTTTTTCTCTTTTGTTGCACACACTAGTGATCCTGCCCAAGCTGCTGAACATGTGTCTTGATGCTTGAGAGTTTGTGAGAGTGCATCTGTAAGATCAACACACTTAAAGATGCTATTTAATAAAATCACTTTCCCTTCCCACAGGGACTCCAGCTTAGTTTTGTTAGACTGATTTCCCTACAGTGGAAAATTTGCTTTACCCTTGCCACGTAGCCCTGCTCATATTATGGTTAAATTCAACCTGAAAGCTTCATAACAGCTTCCCCAGATGTCAGCTGTTGATAGCTATTATTTTATGGGTCACGTCTCTCACAACAGACCAGATTAACCCCGTGTAATTTATGGAACACTGTGAAAATATTTTTCTGGATTATAACTGGCTGTGATTCTCCATGCACAGGCAGGCATTCTCTTAAAGGCTGCTACTCAGTTGCTTGAATTGATGCCAAAAAATACCTCTTCATATGTACTGAATATATGGTATCTGTTGGCTTACTGCATTCCAAACTTTGGGTGCTTAGATAGATGCTGAGCTCCATGCCAGAGTGTCAAAATTTTACATTAACCGAGAGTGGAAGGAATGTTGCAGTGACAGAGGGCTTATGGCTTCTTGCTATTGAGCTGAAGACATGCTTCTGAACCTTCTGCACACATGCTGAAGGTCACATGCAGTCCAACCAGTCAGGAATGGGTACCTGCCAGGCACTCAGACCCAGGAAATGAGTAAGGCTATATATGATAGATGATTTTACACTTTTAGTACATATATTTGCAAAAACATATCACATATATAACTGAACAAACTAGGTTGGTATTGACATACAAAGGCCAATGGCTTGATCAAGACTGAATAGACTTGTCAGTCTTCTTACCAGCATGTGTGGGAAAAGTAAAGTCTGTAGTAGAAAGAAACTGGGAATTAGAACTTATGGAGACCAAAACAGCTCCAGCTTACTAAACTCTCCTTAGGAAGTTTCCAGTTTCCTCCACATGGATTGCACAGTTCTGATAGGCTAGAAAAGTTGGTGAAAGAACTTATTTATGCTGCTCTGAATATGTTTTTATCTCCGCATGTTTTCTGCTTAAGCTTTGGATTTGATCAGTTGTAGTTGGCCATTATTTCAAGGCCAAAATTGATCTCGTCCATGAGACTAAGTCCAATTTTGTAAAACCAGTTTTCCAGGTTTTACACCAGTTTTCCTCCCAGAGAGGCACTGAAGGATTAGCTGCTCTAAATTTATATGAGTTAGATGGCTAAGTAGCTGTAGTATAGACAGATGAACTATTGTCAGAATAGCTCAGGACCATAACCTCGATTAATGCCCTTACCTCCAGAAAAGTCATTCAGAGAATACATTAAACTCCCACGAAACCAGACCTTAAATCAATAGGATGAAATTGACAGGCCCCAGGAGTGGGCTTCTTAAAATTTCATGAAGTTCAGCAAGGCCAAGTCACAGGTCCTGCACCTGGGTTGGGGCAGTCCCCAACATCAACATGGACTGGGGGATAATCATAGGACAAACTGACTGTGAACAAAGATTTTAGAAGTACTGCAAGTTGGATGGGGCTTTGAGCAACCTGATCTAGTGAAAGATGTTCCTACTTGTGTCAGGTGCAATGACCTAGATGATCTTTAAAGGTCCTTTCTAACTCAAACCACTCTGTGAACCTAAGGCATTAGAGGAAATTCTGATTTAAGTAATAACTAAAGTCAGATGATGATTTAGAATTTTTATTCTTGAATGCTTGTCCATTACACATGTACTGAGAAAAACATTTAAACACAAGGTTTTGAGCTTTTTCAAAAAGATCACCCTTAACTGATTGTGGCTGTTATATAGGATTTAGGAAATTCTATGAATTTATGAAGTTATGAAGCAATAAACTAATCAATGAGGCAAAAAATAAAGTAATTAACATTTTTTCAGGGAAAATGAATGCTAGAAATAATACCACTTATATAAGAAGCGGTCCGTGAGATTAACATTTAGGCTCTTAAGCCTCTTAAGGCTTTTCAGAACATAAATAACACTATGTGATCCAGATTTATTTGCTATACATGAGTTCTAAAATCTATTATATTGGGAAAAAAAGCTAAAATTATTTTAATTTGCCTTTTTTAATCTAAACAAATGTTTTATCACTTATTCAGTTTTTATAACTCTCTCAGTTTCTGGATGTTAGTATCACAGAAGAATAAAATTATATAATGGTTTGCATAGGAAGGAGACCTTGAAGATCATGTAGTGGTCCCTGGCTGTAGTTAGGGACACCATCAACCAGATCAGATTGCTCAGCCCCATCCAACTTGGCCTTTAACATCATCAGGGATGCAACATCCATGATTTCTCTGGGCATCCTGTTCCAGGTCTTCACAGCAAGGAATTTCCTCCTGTCATCTAATCTAAACCCACTCTCTTTCAATTTAAAACCATTCCCCCTTGTTCTGTCACTACATGCCCTTGTAAATAGTCTTGCTCCAGCTTTCCTGTAAGTTCCTTTCAGATACTGGAAAGCTGCAATCAGGTCATGCCAAAACCTTTTTTCCAGGCTGAACAATCCCAATTCTCTGAGCCTTTCCTTACCGAAAGGTGCTCCACCTCTCTGATCAACTTGTTGGATCTACTCTGGACTTGCTCCAACAGATCCATGTCTTTCCTGTGCTGGGGACCCCCGAGCTGATGCAGCACTGCAGGTGGGGTCTCACCAGGGCAGAGCAGAGGGGCAGAATCCCCTCACTGCCCACGCTGCTTTGGATGCAGCCCAGGACACGTTTGGCTCTCTGGGCTGGGAGTGCCCATGGCTGGGTCATGTCCAGCCTCTCCTCCACCAGCAGCCCCAAGCCCTTCTCACAGGGCTGCTCTCCATCTGTTCATCCCCAGCCTGTGCTGACACCAGGGTTTGCTCTGACCCAGGTGCAGCACCTTGCACTTGGCCTTGTTAAACCTCATGAGATTCCCAAGGGCCCACTGCTGAAGCCTGGCCAGGTCCCTCTGGATGGCATCCTGTGCTTCAGGTGTGTGAACTGCACCACTCAGCTCACTGTCATCTGCAAACCTGCTGAGGGAGCACTTCTTCCTTTCATCCCTGCTATTAATGAAAATATTAAATAACACTGGTCCCAGTACAGACCCTTGAGGGATACCACTCAACACTGATGACCTTTGGATGTGACTGTCCAACCAATTCCCAATCCACCTAACCGTTCACCAGTCAAATTCATCACTCTCCAATTTGAAAAGAAGGATGTTGTAGGATACTATGAAGATACTTGTTTACAGGCTCTTCTGCTTCTGTTCAACTATTTGTCTGGTGCCTTTTCTAATGCTTTCCCTTCCTTGAGTTGGTTTTTGCTCAGAGTTCACATAAGTGTTCCACGTAAGTGTTTCAGTACCCTGTGAACAGAGAGCAAAACAGCAGAAAGAATGCAGAGCAGAATCCTTTCTCTGTACCAGGTCTTTCATATTTAACTTACTGGGGCATTTAAAGATAATATTTTAAGAAGCAGTGTTTTTAAAGAAAATGTAGTTCTGGAGGATCAGTCTCTCACATAGGCTGATCCTTATGTAGAGACTCTTGGAAAATTTTCAGTAGAAAATTTCACATTGGAAAAAAGAACTGCATCAAAATATGCTGTATGTTGATTTTGCTAAACTTTGGGTTTAGAAGAAGATTTTAAAAAACACACCACAGTGACCTGTCTGAACAGTTTTTGTGTTAAATATTTCACAATTTAGAATGACTTTTCAATTCAATAATTTGGATTTTTTTATACTAACTGTGTCATATAATGGAGGGTACTAAAAAGCTAAAGTCAAAACAACATTTCACACTGCCAAAACTGACACAATAGAACCAGACTGGCCACCTAAAATAGATGGATTTGCGATTAACCTGTTAAGAGGATAACCGTTCTCCTACCCTAGTCCTCCATCACAGTCAAAAAGGTGTCAAGTTAAGTGCTACTATACTCCACCTCCTATTTGCCCTTGTGCTACAGGCTACAGAAAAAAATACAAAAACTTTTCTCAGTGTTCTTTATCTTATGTCATTATCCTTATGCTGCCTTAGGTCATTAAAATAAATGTTTTGTGCTTGGGTCCATTTATTCTATTGTCAGTGATGAATGTACCTGCTTGATTTAATTTTGCATGCATTTTATATTGCCCATTGTATGTTTTCAGGTTTATTAAATAAGTACTCCATCTTACTTCAAAAAGCTCCAAATATGATATATTTTTTATTTTTTTATTTTTAATGATCCTATATTAAAAGCCATGCTTTTTTGCTTAGCACATGGTAAATCCTAAGTTAAACCTGACTGTGTTGTTTTGTCAGTACTTGTGGATAATTTCATATGCTCTCCATACAGAGAGGGAGGTCAAATTATCCTACATGTGAAGAAATGAGGGCTTGGAATTATTCTTGCTCATTTTCTCGCCTCCTTTTTGTTCTTACCACAATGTAAACTTAAGGAGACTTCTACTTCCCTTCCTCATTTCTCTTCATGTTGCTCCAGCCAGCTTTTTCCCAAAAAAACTCTTTTTTTTTTTTCACCAAAAACAATGTTTTCACCCCCTTGTCAAATGGCACACTGAAGCAAGTCACTGATAGAGGGAGAGTTACGCTGACCCTTGACGTTCTGCTGGGAAAGGGCAGGACAGTGCTCTGTTGAAACCCCATGGAACTGCCTCTTTGGTCTTAAGTGAACCCTGCAGGCCTTTCTTCTGCAGGCAGCTCTAATTGGCACCTGAGCTGGGAGACAGATGCACACACTTGGCCCTATTTTTTCTCTTCATCTGCCTACCTACCTATCCTTACCTATGCCCCTAAATGCAGCATCTCTTTTCTCTGGTGTGTGATATAAGGAAGATCTCATTTGCCTTCCTGACTTGGAACACAACCCTTGCATCAAACAGCAACACTGAAAGTATTTAACCTCAGCTCCAGGTTACTAACACTTCACCATCAAGTCAATATCCCAAGATTGCCTTTGGGATTGTAGGGAGTCTTCCCTCCATAATGGAAGGCAAAACCAGGAGACTGTTTGAAAATAATGTGCTACAGCAGACCTATGCACCAAGAACATTAATCCCTTAGAGATGCTAAGTATATGTATAGGTGGAGGTACATACTATATAGATTGCACAGAAAATCAAATAAAGGTTCTGCTAGACCACAGTTCTAACTCAGTACCCAGGAAATTCTTCCTGATATTCACCTCAAATCTCTTGTTTCTCAAAAGTACGGCCTTATGTGGAGACAGCATAGACTACACCTTTAAAAAACCCAGCAGAAATGACAGCAGCTACTAGTCAGAATTTATATTAGCAGGAAATAAATATTTTTGCAATTCCATTCCAAAAGGCTACTCCCCCTATTGCTTTGGTATTTTTGAGCTTTTTTTTCCTGAATGCCTCCAATTTTTGATGAGGATATGAAGAGATTAGAAACCGCATGCAGCCTAATTAGAAAAATATGCAATAGAATTCCTGTAGGAAAAAATATTCTGCATCAGAATTTCTAAGTTGCAAGAAAATTCATTGAAAGCTGTATTAAGCTGAAAGACCCGAGTTTAAACAACAGTTTGCATCTGTCCTGGCAGTATGTTTGCAGTGGAAACAAGATTGGTCTGTGCTGTCTAAGCACAGCTATTGCAATAACTAGGTAGTAAATGATGTTATTTCTAGGAGATCCTTCTGAAGATCACACCAGGGACACACCAGACGCCGTTCCCATTAATAGAGATCAGGGCTCACCAGCCAGATAAAGAGAGGGATGAGTCTATTAAAATTTTTCTTCCCATTTATTTTCACATATCCTCACACTTCCTGGTCCTCTTCCTGATAGTATTTGGGGAGAAGCTCTCAGTTTAATGGAAAGAGAATGGCCTTGAAATCTCTAGAGAAAACTTGAATTATTTGATTGTCCAAACTGTTTTTTCAGACTTATTTTTAAAAATATTTGGATGAAGTTCAGTGCTTACATCTCAAGTCTTGTGTGCATACACAAATTAAATTGAAATTCTGACCTCTATAGTTCACCCATCTGCTGAACTCACTAGTTTTATCACAGAACTCTTTTAATAAGCTGAGAAAACAGGATCAAAATCATCTTTATAACTCTGTTCTCTACTCATCTCCATTGAAAAATTCTGATGAGGCTATAATTTTTCAAAATTCTTGCTTAAGATAGCACTTCAGGTATTTAATAATACTTTGAAAACTTAGATTCCCATTGGCTACACTTCAGATTTCTTCTATTACGCACAGAAATGTCTTAAACTCATTTACCAGCTGTGCTACATGGTGCTGAGTTGTACAGGATAACTATACAACAACTTTAAGAATATATTTTCTTACTATCCTGAATTTACCCAGGAAAGTGGCAACATTGCTGATATTTCTGATTGGTGAGAGCATTAAACTTTGAGAGGTTCTTGCACTATGTCGAAGGTTTCAAATATTTTGAGACAACTGCAAACCTGATCTCAGTTATTATCAGGAAAATAAAATCATGATCGGCATACAGTATCCTGATATTTGCTGTAGGTGATAATGGGGTACCATTTGAATAACTCCTACCTTACTAATAATGAAATTGCAAGCAACTGAAAAGGTGCTGGCACTACTGAAAGATGTTTCAGTAAACCAAACTACTCTAAAACTGAAGAAAGGAGTTTTTGTACCAAGCACAGGAGTGCTGACTTTCAAAAATAAGTTAACATTAAGAAGGCTTTAAGTCGTTTGGAGAGATCTGCAGGCTTACACGGCTGAGGAATACTTAGTAAGTATCTGAAAGCTAACCCAAGCTATTTTTAAGCTGTACAGAATTGCAGAGAGTTGTGAGTATTTTATTGCAACTCCAGCCAGTAAACTTGGATTAGACATCCATCCTATATATTGTTGTTTGTGTCTGGATTACTTTCCAGATGAGGTGTTCAGACAGACTTGTACGTTTGTCAGCTCTGCAGGGACAATTCACGGAGAAGGAAAAAATAAAAAGTACTAGTTACGTGGTCAGAGTCCAAAGTCTGTAAAAACTCTGTTTTGTGGGACATTTCTGTCAGTGTGTCATAACATGTCATCTCTCTTGAGGGGATATAACTCCTGGAAGCCCTCATAAGATGTCAAGGCCCAAATAGTCACTTATTTTTTCTTTGTCAATAGAAATACCAAGTTATAACAAGTACCTGTGTTGTAGGCCAAAGGACAGATCTCTTTTTCAACAAGGCAAGAGCTTTCAATTTCTACGCATCAGCACTCTGATTTAACGCAAAATATTTCTACAATTTACACCATTCAGAGGTCTGTTCTTTGCAGATATCCCTTTCTAAAGATACCTAAAAAGACCTAAAGAGAGAGGCAGGAGTCAGAGGTTTGTGTTTATCGCTTCTGAGTCTTCTGTAGCCAACTGAGCTGGTGTAATCAGACTACTATCCATCATTTGGGGGATTACTTTGCACCATCATCTTCAATATTTTCCCTGAGAACCCTTCCAAAAGATCCATGTTGGCTTCATGTGCAAATCGGCAGCAGACTTCTGAATTCACTTTGGGATTCAGGTGGTTCATACAAAAGATCAGAGTACTTTGAGAAGTAACACTGCTACCAGCAAAGCCTGAGTACCAGAGTGTGGTTGTCTACAAACACCACCCACCCAGGTTCAGGTGTAAACAGAGGCATTTGTCTTTTCCCACACCCGATTCTTCATATCAGATAAACAAAATGAAAACAAAACAAAACAAGGCAATATGCAGGAAAAGAGAAAGAAATTCAATGTCCATGGAGACTTCTCTTCCATAATATATCCTGCTAATCCCAATAATGCAGATATAATTTTAATCAGTCACCCATTTTTCCGAGAGTTGATTAATAAGCAGTAATAATAGGTGAGAAGAGGTCTGCGCACATGTCTTTATTGCTTCATTTTTTTTTTGGCTATTTTTTTGCCCTAAGTATAAGTCAAGGACCTAAATATTATTTTAATATAGTCCCTTGTATTTAATTATTAAAAGGTTTAATAACAGCAGACTGCATCCAGTCACACCAAAAGAACCTTCTTCATGATCATACTTACATTTACACACTTTGCAATAACATAATTCATTTCATAGGAAGTGAATTACAACAATAATGTAAGAGAGAAAAATGCTGCAGAGGACTTTTCTTCCAGTAATTCAAAATATGATGTCTGTAGGTGAATTTATACTGCCACAAACAACTGATATTTCTGTCTCTTATCAGTGACATGAAGCAGTTATAAGAAAAGGATACCAAGCAAATCACTTCAGATTCCATACTTTCACTCATATTATATAAAGGTGTGAGTGTGAAGTGTTTTCATAACTTGCTCATCATCTGGCCTTTGGGGTTTGCCCTGCTGACAAGGGTTGAGTGATGCTTTTTTATTATTATTTTGGACTACAGATTTTCAAGCAGTATTGCTGTCAGACAAAATCATTGTTTTTAATGGAACATTTAAAAAAGAAATATTTCAAACATATTATATTATTGAATACAAAAGAAAATAAAACATTAATATCACCAACTCTTAATTTTTGTTAACCTTCTTTTCTTTTTTTCTCTCTCAGTTCTGCTTCATATTCATATGAAATAGAGTAGGGAAAGCTAAAATAACGTTCAGAAAAAAACTTTGATGCAATTAATTATTTATAGTCTTTCAGTGGCACAGAGCATTGTGAAATTTTCCTTTTACAGTGTACTTATAGATGTCCTTGAATTTAGAAGTCCAATCTAATGAACATATAGCTAATGGTTTGTATGGGGCTGTTTATTTGACTGTGACACTCAAATGATTACTTGGATGGAGATTCCTGTGCCTCTAAATAAATAATCATTGCAGAGTTTCAGCCATTATGTACAGGTATGTATGAAATTCACAACAAACCCAATGTTAGTACATGTTTATGTAGATGGGAAGAGAATTTGCAAGTGTTCTTTCTCGATTGGCTTCTGCTTTGGTTTAGAGGTATTTTTCAGGGTCTCAGATGGTAAAAAGAAGAAAACCTCACCATCTTAGATTTCCATATTTTCTGATGTGCAAGATATATTCATCTTGTATGTAGAATATGTCTACAGTGAATGACATAAGAAGCAGTGGGTTCCTCCTCAAAGTCTGGAAGGTTTATGGTTTGAGGCGTGGCACTACGGCCAAATGGCTCCCAGGTCAAATCTGGCACACCTCTGATCAGTTTGAATACGGATAAAATGAGACAGCATCTGACTGCTTCCATCCAGGCAAACACATCCTACACCCTACACAACTTGCTAATTACTTAATTAAAAACTAATCTAATTCATTTTAAGTCAAGAAAAATTAATAAATTCTGTCTAGTAAGGATGCCAGTCCCTGGTTAAGGATATTTAGAGGCACTTCATACTGATTTATGACAAAGGCTTTGTTTTCTTTCATATCCACCGTGCTACAAAATAATTATCATGTTAGGAACAGAAATTCAAGTCTTGATTTATTTTCCTATTCATGGGCACCTCACATCTTTTAAGACTTCACAGGTGTTTAAAACATTCACGTGGAAGTAACAAATATTACAACCAATGAGACTTTCCAGGATCTACTGGGCATTTTACTGTGGGTGGGCATTTGCAAAGAGGTTCATACACAATTCATGAGTACATAAAATGATCTTATTTATGGGTTAACACACTCAACAAACAGCTGGACTGTAATCATAGGCTTATCATTGATATTCTTAGCACTTGTAAGACAGCCTCCTGATGAATCTCTGATGGCCAGGCATCAGGCACTCATTAGTCAGGTGAGGAAGTGTCAGTCTCCACAGCATCTGGTCTGATCTTTTACCTTGCTGAATTGACATCTTCCAGCTCCCTCTTGTTTTTAACTCTCAGATTTTCATAACTCTGTGTTATGTGCATGTGTTTCTCTCTGGAGACCTACTACTTTTTCAGCTAATTATTTTATCTCTCTGATTTTGTTTTACTTAACATAGAATCATAAAATCATAGAATAGTATAGGTTGGAAGGGTCCTCTAAAGATTTTCTAGTTCAAATTTCCTGCCATAAGCAGGGACATCTTCAATCAAGTTGCTCAGACCCCCATCCAGCCTGACCTTGAATGTTTCCAGGGCTGGGGCATCTTCCATTCCTTTGGGCTACCTCTTCCATTGTGTCCTGGTTTAGGGCCTAGGACACAGTGTCTCACCACCCTCATGGTAAAATACAGTCTTTCGCATATTTAATCTAAACCAACCCTCTTTTATTTTGAAGCCATTACCCTTTGTCCTGTTGCCAGAATGAACCATCCCAACTCTCAGCCTGTCTTCATAGGAGAGCTCTCCAGACTTTGATCACCTTTGTGTCCTTCCTCTGGGCTCGCTTCAGCAGGCCCATGTCCTTTGGGATCCCAGAGCTGGATGGTCTCCAGGTGGGGTCTCACCAGAGCAGAGCAGAGGGGCAGAATCCCCTCCCTCGCCCTGCTGGCCATGCTGCTTTGGATGCAGCCCAGGATAAAATGGTATTTCTGGGCTGTGAGCTCACATTGCTGGGTCGTGTCCAGCCTCTCCTGCACCCCAAGTCCTTCTCAGCAGGGCTCCTCTCAGTTCATCCTGAAGCCTGTGTTGATATTGAGGATTGTCCTGGCTTAGGTGCAGCACATTGCCCTTGGCCCTGTTAACTTCAAGTTCATGATGTTCAAGTGGACCCGCTTCTCAAACTTGTCTGCTAAACAGCCACTTAGGCCCTCAGCAGATTCAGAAAAGTCCTTTAAGAATTTCAGAGCATGACACTTTGATTTCAGACGAGTTCTAGCAAACTATCAAAGCCATTTTTTTGTTGATAACATATCCAGATATTTCTGTATTTAATGCTGAGTGGAGGGAATGTGATAGGACCATGTCACCTTGCTCAAACTGTGAGCAATATGGGGAATACTTTGTCACTTCATAAATTGTGTGAGATAGTTGATTTTTAAAGAGTTATATATTTTTGTTGTTGTCTGACATTATGTAACGTCTGGCCTTTTATTTTACAGTCCCTGTGGGTAGGGACTCAGATAAATACCTGTGGAAATCATGACTAAAGTGAATCTCTGACTTTGCTGTTTTGCTAGTTGGAATTCTTTAGGGACATGATCCTCTAACATTAAGGCAAATGGGAGCCTTACCTACCATTTAAACAGGGCTGTGATCAAGCTGCATTATGCTGCTGGACACAGACATGGCCAGGAAGACATACACAAACTTAAAAGGGACCTCTCATTATCAGTGAGATTTATTTCAAAATTTTGTCTGTACTCAGCACTATTTGGGACAAAATGTTAGCAACTGGGCATTTTAATTCAGTCCTTGTCCAGGTAACTTCCCACTGACTTGAATAGAAAAAGAAAAAAACACTTAAAAATCATGAGATTTGAGGAATATTGCAAGTTAGTAAATGTTTTGTGAAGGAATTGTATGGCTTTTGGAAATATCAATGATTTCCCCAATACAAAGGCTATAAGGTAGATGTTATGAACAGAGTGAAATTTTATTATGACCCTAAAGTATGATTAGTTTTCTAGGTTCCTCCTTGAATTTGAGACTCCAGCCACGGAGAACTGTAATTAAATCCATCTTAATAGGTTTCGACAGATCTGTTTGACTCCATACTATGGTCCATTTTCCAGAGAAGATTAGGGTAATAACATTTTTTGTTAATATTAAGCTTTCAGATTACCAACTGTTCACTCTAATAGTAGCATATAATTGAAATTCTCAAGGATCACCTCCTTTAATCACAGACCACATTCGATTTTTGTGTTGTCTGAGTGTGGAGGCAGTTGGTATATCAGCATCCAAACAACAATCTTCACAATGACAGAGAAGTTGCCTTCTCTTGGCACAGCAATGGATACAGTGACTAAGCACAAATGGCACAGTATATTTGACAGTGAGTGTTATTCAAGAGAACAGAGTTCCTTAGAAGTGTTTGAAAAGTTTTTCTCATTATTTTTGCTCTGGCATTTTATTTCGTCAAATACATTCCCACGTAAGAACTGGCTGTCACTTAACAAAATAAAAGAAAGGAAAAAAAAAAGAGGAAAAAAAAGAACACATATCAAAGGATTAAAGTCTGCTGTAAGAAACATGACAGATGTAGTCCACAGTTTCTTAATACTTGTCTCTGCCTTGAGTGAAATGTAGAGATGTGAGCTCTAGCTTCTTAGTATCTGTTAATATATTGAGTTTGCTAGGCAAGGGGGAGTTGAGGAGGGGATACAGGGGTGGCTTCTGTGAGAAGCTGCCAGCAGCTTCCCCCAAGTCTGACAGACAGTTCCAGGAGGCTCCAAGAACAACCTACCACTGGCCAAGTCCAAGCCAGTTAGTGACAGATGGTAGCATCTCTTGTTTGAAAAGAGGAAAAAACCCAATCCCAAATTATTCCACAAGTGTAATTGTGGCCAAAAAAGAGCAGAGTGAGAATATGTGAGAGGAACAACTCTGCATACACCAAAGTCAGTGAAAAAGGAGGGGGAAAAGGTGCTCCAGGTGCCAGAGCTGATTCCCCTGCAGCCTGTGTCTATGGTGCAGACCGTGGTGAGGCAGCTGTGCCCTGCAGCCCATGGAGGAACAGGAGGGTGCAGAGCTCCACCTGCAGATGGTAGAGAAGACCCACACTGGAGCAGGTGGATGAACAAAAGAAGTCCGTGACCCATGGGAAGCCTTCACTGGATCAGGATCCTGGAAGGGACCTGTGGGCCCTTGGAGAGAGGAGGCCACGCTGCAGCAGATCTGTTGATAGGACTTGTGACCCTGTGTGGACCCACAGTAGTGCAGCCTGTTCCTGAAGGTCCCCCACACATGGGGACCAATGCTGGAGGAGGTCTTGAAAAACTGCAATCCATGGGAAGGACCCACATTGAAGAAACTTGTGGAGGACTGTTTCCTGTGGGAGGGATCCCATGAAGGAGCAGGGAAAGGACTCCTCTCCCTGAGAAAGAAGCAGTGGCAGAAAAAACATGCGATGAACTGACTGTAATCCCCATTCCCTGTCCCCCCATACCACTGAAAGAGAGAAGGTAGAGCTGGGAAAGAGGGAGTGGTAGAGGAAAGACATTTTTAAGATTTGTTTTACTTCTCATTTTGCAGCTGTGATTTTGATTGGTAATAAGTTCCCTAAGTTGTGACTGTTTTGCTCATGATGGTAATTGGTGAGTGATTTCTCCCTGCTCTTATGAGCCTTTCATTTTATTTTTTTCTCCCCTGTTCAATTGAGGAGGGGAGTGATAGAGTGGATTCCGTATGTATCTGGCCTCCAGCCAGGGTCACACCACCACAATCTCATAACAACCTCATCGGACAGGTCATCCAAAAGTAGACAAAAATAATCAGAAAAACACCCTCCAGATCTCCATTTACTGCCATTTACTGTTATTTAGGTTTACATCCTAATCTTGCCGCTGTGAAAATCTCCCTTTGACTTGGAGAAGGAAAAGATATCTATTCACAGTGAAGGTAGGGAAGGAAGCCACGGAGTGAGCTGCTTGGATAAATATTTCGGACTGTATTTTTGGAAGCTAGATGTTTGTAAATATCCTCAGTTCAAGAGAGGTCTGCCAGCTACAGTTCATATACACACAGGGCAAAAATGCAATCTCACACTAAGGTCATCCTTTCCAATCACAAGGTGAGTAGAGTGCCAGTGAAGCATAAATAGCAGTGCAACTTCTACCAAAGCATGACTGCTCTACAGGGCATGGGAGAAAACTAATCAGAGGACCAACGACTTCATCAGAAGATTCTCTGTCCAGCCTTCCAGAGGACAAAAGTTAGAGTCCTGATCAGATGCTCATTTCTCTTGGTGAAGACAAATTTATTTAGGTGCAAGAAATGTAATGTTTTTCAATGGAATAAAGAGAAAATAATATTACAGTTATAATCCCGTATAGCTATGTCATTTATTCTTATCATAGGTCTCACCCATTTGGTAAAGATGGACAGAAAGTGGTGTTAGGTTACAGATGTTGCTTTTTCTTTTGTCCTTATCATTAGAGCCTAATGAGGAAGTTTGTGGCTAAGGACACTAGGAAGCAAGCAACACACTTCAGGTATTTCACCCAGGAGCATGGTCATGTATAGATAAAGAAACTGGTGAGCTTAGAACTAAATGGAAGAACTACTTTTGTTTTCCAGATGTTATTTTTCTGGGTGGCCTCCAGAGCTTTGAAGGGCATTTTTCTCATAGCCAAAGATTTTCCACTACAGATGGTGCTTTTAACTCTCCTAAGTCAAAAAATGATAACAATTCTGAGAGGGGCAGCTGAGTCTGTATTTTCACAGATTTCCATTCACCATGGAAATGGTGAAATTGCAGGTAAAGCAACCTCCCACAGGTCTTAATTTTGGCAGTTAGTGGATATAAAAAACTTTAAACCTATTTAATTTATGATACATTTAGGATATTAATTTATGTATAGGTTGTTATGATCCAGTTACTGGGGTTCTTAGAAATGTCCCTGCCCGAATTAAGGTGCAAATGAGGCCATATACCAGTGACAATAGTATGGGGTTTATTTGATAGTCAATAGGAAAGAGAGAGAGAGAGAGAGATAGGGATAGAGAGAGAAAAATAGGAAATATGTGGGGGGGGCAGAAAAAAAGAAACAGGGAGAAAATAAGGAAAATATCACCACTGCATGGATCCCAGCAATGCTCCATTGATCCTCTCCAGCTGCTCCTCTTGGTGGTGAAGGTCTCCCCAAAAAGCGTGGAATGCCCTGGGTTAATGTACGCTCAGGCCAGGAAGGAAATCCCAGGCACCTCCCTGGGAAGGGGAGTTTCCCACTGTCTCTCACAGCAGGCTCGGGGTTTGTCGCATCCCGTGCAGCCCTGCAGGGCCCCAGGAGTGACTCTGGGGGCACCTCGGGGGCCTTTGGGGAATCACGGCCCCCCCTCAGCTGCCTCTCACCGAGTGTCCCATGAATTTGGCCTGCCCGGGGCTGGGGGTTCCATGGCCTGTTTGTGTCAGGGAGGGGGGGTTCACTGCCCCTGGGCAGAGGTTACAACACACCGAAACTGCCTCCCCCACCTCGGCTGGGGGGAAATCTGTGCAAAGCTGCTCCCGGCAAATGTGTCTGTGGGCTACGGCCTCCCCCACCCCGAAGCGAGCCAGAGGTGATTCTTAGCATGGCTGCTGGGTTTGGCTCACATTCTTTCCAGGTGACAGAACAATGGGTTTCCCTTTATCTCATCTCAGCAGTTTGACTTTCAGTCCAAAGTCCCAGTCAGGTATCTTCAGGGAGGCTTCTTTGGTTGTAGCTTCTTTATACAGTTTTTGTTAAAATGAGCAAAACTTTATATCAATGTTTGAGGCATGAACTATTGCAGTCTCTGACATAAGGGGATGATTTTTAGCTAGTAACTAGTTTATGCCTTTAAGATTTCATAGACATATATAAAAAATTATTTTTCTTACAATTTTTCTACTTTTTCTTTGCTGTGACCCACCACTCCCTCCCAAACTTTTGTCCAAACCATTTCAAGTTGGCTCTGCCTAGGATCTAATACTTTGAGCCAAGAAAAAAAGAAACAACAATGATGAAAAACATGCTCAGGCAAAGTCTTTTAGATTGTGAAAGAATGAACATAAGAAATGACTTAGAAAGAATGTGGTGCCTGGAGAATTAAGTTAGAAAGGCATTGATAATATATTTTCCATACAAAAACATTTTGAGGAGAAATAAAATGGTTTATGTGGGGTAATCATAATGATGAGAAGTAAAATTAATTATTTAGAAAAAGCAAAAGAAAATCAAAGTAAAATATATGGAGTCCTTCTGTGTGAGGAATTTATTCATAAATAGACATATGTTCAGAGCCTGTTTGCCCACATTGGATTTGTGTAACTCTATTCTATTTGGCAAGATTTAGAGTTTAAATGAAGAACACATACGGCAGTTTCATCTCCAGTTCTGTTCATGCATAGCCCAGAACACAGATACCTCAGCTTTACTTGAGAGTTGTGCTCGTGCACCAGTTTTGGCTCAGACTACAATGCCTCAGATGAGAGCTGCATATTTCTGCTGGTTCTGAAATTTCATCACTTTGTACTATCTGTATTCAGGCAAAATTTCTGAGACCAGGTAATATTATTTGACATCGATTTGAATATATCCTCTTATTAATGTCTGGCAAATATTTTATGTGCAGTTTGTAGGTACTAAATTTAATTTTATTCAGGGCATATGTGATGGAGTGTTTTCTTCAAATTGGTTACATGAAAATTGAAATTTTCATCAAGAATGCAGCTCAACTTTCCCCTGTGATGCTGACATTATGCATGACACATATGGAGCAAAATAAAAAGAGGAGATGGCCATACATTAGCTATTAAGTGAAGAGAAAATCCCTTAGGATCCCCAGGAAGACATAACGCTGTGAGCCCTAGGGAGGAGTTAGGAAGATCACCCTTTAACTTCTTGTTTGAGATCTCTGAGAGTACTCTAACCTGCAGTCAGTGGTGTGCATCTCTCAGAGTCTGCAAAAGTATGATAATGTGTGGGAATATGAAAAAAAAAATCTCTGGATTGTGACCTTTTAAGCCCTTCTCTGCTGTCAGGACCATCGTTATCACATCTCTGTGTCATGAGATGAAAGTGAATAGTTCATTAGATTTCTAGGGCAAAAAGCAAGGTAGGAAGAGAGTGGGTGAGCCCCACAAATGTCTTTGTGAGGCCCCTTCTTTGCTAGTGGAGAGCAAGGATGGTGAAAATTAAATGGTTCCCTAATATAATAATCTTTATGTAGGATCAGGGAAGAAATGTTAATTTAATTATTTTAAATCTCCATTTACATCGATGAGGATCATGATCGATCGGTGGGGGGGGTGGCGGGGGGGAACACTTGTTCAGTCAAGCCCTCATTGGGAAAGGAAGAAAGTCACAAATGCCACCATCAATGAGCAATTTGCCTGAGGGAGAACATAGATGATGTTTCCTCTGGCTATGAAGGGAGCTGAACATTGATGAGTGAGGCCAGACCTATACAGAAAAAAGAAACCTTGGTCCATTCAAAATGTTCTCAAAATCCGTTTTTTTGTATCCATTTCTGTGTCAGCACAAGGACTTCATATTTCAGGAGCTGAATTGCATGCTTTAGCCTGCAAGACTTGGTGACAGACTCTCTTAAAAGTGTGTTTTGTATTCGTAGAGTGAGTTAATACCTTCTTTGGAGAGTTTTACCTGCCCCTTATCTGGTTTGTAGGTAGAATTTTCTTGCAACCGCTCTTGACGTATTTTTGATCTTTCCTGCCACCCCAACTTTCTCTTCCATGATATGAAGTCCTTTCTCAACTCATCTTTCCTGTTTTTCATGCTATTGCCTTAAGCCCTATTCTTTAAAAGTTATTACAGTTCTGAAAACCAACATAATGCAGTTAAATGTATCTGAATTCAGATTTCCTGTGAAGCAAATCTAGCTCTTCAAATCATCTAACTCTTTCTTTTCTTATCTTATCCTTTTTAAAAGACTTTTTAAAATTAATGTCTTAGGCAATCTGGCTTTTATCTTATGGCATGGAAACTCTAGTTTTCTGTCTGCAGTTTAAGCTACATCCATAAGTTTTGTTGATTTTGAATGAAGTATGAGAAGCATCTTGTAAACAAAGGAGATAATGGAGCAATTTTCACAGAATATCGCATTTTACAACATTGTCATTTCCAAGAGCATATTTAAATCACATGTTTATTCTGGATTAGAAACATAATTAAAAGGACAATCCCCCTTCCAGCTGAAAGATTATAACTAACAACAATTCAGTACACAGACAGAATGATGTGTTAAAGGCAGAGTAAAATCACCTTTCATTTTGTTAATCTTTGATTAACATATTCCCCTTAGCTCTAATGTGGGGTTTTTGTGGATCTATGTGAGAGGGTTTCATTATTTTAATAATGATTTCTGTTATTCAGCTTGAAAAAGCCTTATAAAATTTTTGATCAATACACAGCAGTTTTTCAGGAATATTTTAATCATGCTTATAACAGGCCAATCTTATGAAAAAGTAATTGATTTCCTGATTTTTGTCATACCGAGAGGCTATGGAAATTTACTGTCGTATTGATTAAGGACTTTGGCTTTCTGTACAACAGAGGTTCCTTTTATTTCCTGCCTCCAGCCAACACAAGGTACAAGAAATCAGAGATAGTACCATTTGTTGGTAGTATGCAACAAATTTATTTTTAAAATCAAGTTATATATTAATTTTGATTCTTATTAAATTACCTAGGGAAGAGGAAGGGAACCTCATGTATTTTGTCTTCCTCAAGGAAACACAATTCAAATTGGTAGTTTGTGACCTGTAAATAGAGTGGGCATGTTTGTTTGTTTTGGTAATGTATTGGTACTGAGAAATGCCAGCACCCACCCGTGTCACAAGAACTGGAAAGCACATGCGATACAGAATGGTACATGGGAAATTTGAGGCAGAGAAAAGACAAAAATAATAATTTCTGAGTAACTTTCAGAGTACTTCTAGCTAAGAGGTGGCTGATTCCTCTCTGAAGTCTACAATTTGCTGCTAAGTGTGCAGCTCTCAAGTCCTGGTAACAGTTTCAGATTATTTTGGCCTGCACTCTTACCCACCACAGAAACTGATTTCACACTGTTGTAATTCAAGGAAGCCTCTTGTGCTTTGCTTAGACAATTTTAAACAGAAGAGAGATTCAGAAAATAATTAACCCAAGTTGAGAATGAGAATATTTTCTCTACTCTGTTTAAGATCTGATTTCCCCTCACCTCATACTTCTCAATTCTCTTCTTTTTTAGCCTCAGAAAAGACAAAATAGGGATGCATTCACAGAACATTTCAGTCTGCCTCTACTTTCATGAACATATATTATCCAGCTATAACTTACAACAGAAAAAGTTTGGGCTTTCCACAGGTTTAGTAAAAATTACAGAGGTATATTTTTTTATTTTTTTACCATAACTAAGTGTTATTGTAGAACTGGATGGGAAATAATGAATAAGATATATGCAAAAATAATTTGAAATACTTCTGGAAGAGTTCAATAAATTCACATCACATACACACAGATAAAAATTAATACTTCCTTCCTTTTGGGGAAATAAAAACATGTTCCAGCCATTTCTATACATGGTTCTTCTACTTTGTGAGAAAAACAACATGATAATATTGATGTACTAGACTCTACATTTTGGAACTGAATACCTGTAAGAGGGACATGGATGAATCAAGAATTCTTCTTATTCTTGCAAAGGCCTGATGTGTTAATCTTGCTTGCATAAATAAAATTCTCTGATGAAAGTAAAACTCCAGGGGCACCATAATGTATTGAACGGGACAATGAAAGCTCTGTCTTCCAGCTGGAGTAATATAGATATTTATTAACCAAAGATGATCTTTTCTTTTCCTTTTTCCTTTGCCAAAATAATGATTGTAGCCTCCTAGCAAGAAGAATAATCAAATGATGACATAGGCATTAATTTTACAATATGGTACTATCCAAGAACACTCCTAAATGCAGTAATAAAGCTTCCTCCTTCTTCTTTTCTTTTGCTAAACTGAGGTGAAAACATCTGAGAAACAGCATTGGTGTGCGTCTCTACAGATAATTTTATATCCTGATTGTTGTGACATAGAAGATGAATAAAACAGGATTTTCCCCTACAGAATTTTTATGTTTATAAATTTATAATTAAAAGAAATCTAAGAAATATATCTATAGTTCTATGGATCACATTTAATGGGGAATTGGTCCTACTTTTAAGAAAGTCCTAAAACTAGAGTTTTCCAATAAAAGCAAAATCTGTCGTCATTCCTTAAATGGTGAGCTATAGAGGCTGTAATGGTTCGTCCTTTCTTCAGTTCCATTCTTGCCTTCCAGCTTCCAACCTGCAAGCTCCCAGCAACATAATTACCCCTTTTGCCTTTGCAAAATGTCATGGCTCCTGTTTAGCCAATGGATCACATCACACGGGGATACAGCTTCACTTTTAAGCACAGTGTTAATAGCTGAAACATCTGACAGGCCGAATTATAAGCTTGGCAACAAATTTGTCTCCCTTTTCACCTTTCCTGGATTTGCTGCTATTTTGGGAAGCAAGAAGGAGATTTGAAGCCACATATATCTGGATCCAAAGACATGGCTACTAAGAGTGATCTTAATCCAAGCCATCAACACCTTCTACCAGACACCTAAACACTACACTTATCTTGTCACTTTGTTACACTGTAATTAGTCTTAATCATTCATAGCTTTGTATGCATGGTGGCCTCACATATAGAAATATAGTTCGAAGGCAGAAGTTAAATGGCATTAAATAAACTGCTGTACCTGAATGAGAAGGAAAAAACTTCCAATGACAGACTGCATATGGGGATTCCAAAGAAGAATAAGTAAGTCTATCTTTTCCAGCTTTTTCAAGGAGAATAAAAAAATAATTTTTACCAACAAAATTGTTATTCTACCTTTATTCAATGTTTTATTCCGCTGGGTTGCTAGGGTGTCTGTCTACCTTTTCCTCTTTCCCTATAACCTTATGAAATCTTTTCTGAGTCTCTCAGAAAGTCATGTTACCTCTGTGCAATTAGCAGCCATGCCAGCCTTTCAATGTGGTCTAACATCTGCTGCTCGGCCTTTCATCATGTGTGTATATGTTTCTTAAAATTCCTCATCTGCCTGTTCACAGACAAATTTTTTTGGCTACCTTGAATAAATGAAAAGCTGTCCTACTAGGACAGGCAAGCTGTGTGAACCGTCACTTTCTCTTAGCAAAGAGCTCTTTTCCAAGACCAGAACACTTTCTATGTGCAGAATCTGTATGTCATTCCTGAGAAAAACCTTCCAACATGAATACAATTATGAAATTTTGGTTTCCCATTCTCTTCATGGAAGAGGATAATATGTTGATGAGGTACTTCAAACTCTCTGTGGGAATGGCAGCACGACAGACTGTGGTTATTTAGTAAGAACACATTGGGTGAAGAGAGAACAAAAACTACTCATCAGGGTACTGATTTGATCTTCAATATGGCCAACACTGTGATCACACAAAATTGTAAGATTAGAAGCAAAATGAAAATCATAACTAAAGTTTAAAAATTGCTCAGTGCTTTGTGATCTGTACAAGTGAACTAAAAAATACATTTCTATGCTAATATTTGAGAAAAGATAGGATTAATAAGGTTAAATCATCCAAAGAAAAGCCCATTTATTCATAGAATAAAACTGAAATCATGCATGCTCTACAAGATGATCATGGCGTAAAAGAATCACATTCTTTACAAGGTATTTATGGACAATAATCCTCTGATAAGGAATGTGACTGGAATTAGGTGTTTATCAAAATTTGTAAAAGCATCAGGTGATTTACCTGGAGTTCTGCATCCCGCTCTGGAGTCCACAGCTCAGGAAGGACATGGACCTGTTGGAGCGAGTCCAGAGCATAGGTAATTAGAGGGGTGGAACTCCTCTCCTATGAGGGAAGGCTGAGAGAGATGGGATTGTTGAGTCTGGAGAAGAGAAGGCAGGAAGGTGACCTCATAGCACCTTTCCAGTACCTGAAAGGAGCTTACAAGAGAAGTGGAGAGGGACATTTTACAGGAGCATGCAGTGAGAGGACAAAGGGGAATGCCTTCAAAGTGAGAGAGAATAGGTTTAGATGAGATGTTAGGAAGAAATTCTTTACTGGGAGGATGGGGAGGCACAGGAACAGGTTGCCCAGAGAAGCTGTGGATGCCCCATTCCTGCAAGTATTCAAGGCCAGGCTGGATGGGGTATTGAGCAACCTGGTCTAGTGGAAGGTGTCCATGACCACAGCAGGGGGGTGGGAATGAGATGATCTTTAAGGTCCCTTCCAACCCAAACCATTCTCTGATTCTATGATTTATCAATGAGTTCCATTGTTTAGTGGGGTAACTTTGTCTAGGATCTGAAACAGACAACTTACATGAAAAAAACCCAGGGTTTCTAGGATCTGATCCATCTGAAAACGTGAGAGAACACTGAGAGCTTCCATAGAGAAAATAGCTTTTTTCCTTTAGTTTTATTCTCGTGGAGGGTAGACGGGTGTGTGTTTTGCTTTGTTTTTCTTGTTTGAAATTCTGAGTCTTACTGGAGTTTGATCATCTGAATAAGGACCAGGCTCAGAAATTATGAAATCTGGGATATTGAGCAGCTTGATGGTGTAGGAACATGATTTATAATGCAAAGAAATTTTATAAGCACTCCCCTTTCACTGTGATACCCTTTAAAATTTGAAATTTTATCAGTTAGAGAAGGGTCTTGATAGTTCAGATTCAGAAGATGAATCTAATTTTGAGATTCATTCTAAAAATATTGTTTTGAGCATTATTGTTAAAAGAATTCTGAAAAGGTCTTCAGCTTTATAGCCCCTACAATTAAAAAAAAAGTGTTAAAACTTCTTAAAATAAAAGTGAAAACTTTCTATGCACATTTACCTTTTATTAATTTATGAAAGGGGCTTTGTTGTTTAGCAAGTTGAAAAATTAATTAAAATAATATTAAAAATGTATGAATTAATTAATTTTTTTGTGCTTAGATGAATGAAATACTTGTGTGTTGCAAAAAAATTAATTGACCAACACATATTAATATTGATCCTCATCAAGGAAACAGCTTTCAAAATTTTTCCTGGGCTGCTTTTCCCCAAAGGTGTTAATTGTCTTCAATTTTGCAAAGTCTTTGCAAATGGAAAAGGAAAAGCATTATACTGTTGCCAGAGAGTCTCTCCCTTAAACTTTGAAAAGATAAAAATTCATGATTACTATGAAGCCTCTGGGTGGGCATTTAGTAGGAATCTGATTATTTGTGAAAATATTGCCTCCGAGATTATATTTTTTGCTTAAGGAGTTGATGGAAACCAAGCTTGTTGGCTTGATGTTTCTCCTGAAGCCCTAATAAGAAAACAGTAATTTGCATGACAAGTTCCATGTTTTCATATTTAACAGTGTCTATTCAGACAGGTAAGCCTTTTGGGGTCAGCAAGATATTTTATCATATGGCTGTACATTCATTCTCTTATACTTATTTCCTGATACACTTCAGTTATCTTTAAAAGTGGAACCATCCTCTTCTCTGTATTTTGGTCTTGGAATTTTTAACATCAGGAGCATAACAGATTGTCAGTCCATACTGACTAAGGCTGCCTCTGGCTGTTATCAGAGGAAAATGTACTGACTCAGATTCCCCTTTAAGGTCTTGGTCAGCACGTGGTACAGGCCAACTGGGCAAGATGGTGAGACTGATGATCCTCTGTGTGTTTCCAGGCACTTTAAAGTTCTACACCTGTTCTCTAGTGCAGGCTATCTCCCTGCATCAGGGAGCCAGGCCTGAGTCACTGAAGCACACCTCACTTCAATTATGTGTCTTTCCTTGGCATTGCCAGAACTCTGGAGAATTATTCTGCTGGCTTTTGCATCCCACTATGGCATGACAACGTGTTCCTCCCTGCTGTCCAGAACCTGAATGCCTGACCTAGAGTTGTGTCCACCAGATGTTTAGTTGCCCAATGGGGACAAATTGCTGCCCTAGTGTCCAGTGACCAAATTCTTCCGTGAATTGAGCCTTTGGGCAACATAGAAAGGAGAGTAAAAAGTCATAGCAGATGCAGTTTGCTGAAATGGTCTCCCAAAGACAAACCATTTCCTCATCTGATAATTGTGTTCTTTGTGTTACAATACTTTGCATAAGATCCCAAACCATTTAAGTTGTAGCACTTAGACATTTTTAAATGTCAGATGAAAGTAGATGCTTGTGTATGACACTCAAGCAGTTTGTTAGTACTTGTATTTTTGTTTTCTAAGTAACCAGAAAGATTATTTCATGTTGACAAGATAGTTGTTGATTAAGCTGAGCCATGAAGTAATAGATCCAGAGAAGACGAGATGATAAAAAGTTTAAATCCCTAGCAGAAGGTTGAATAAAACCTTTTTATTGTCTGAGATATATTTGTGAGTTAACTAATTGTGAAGGGATAATAAATGATTTAATTATTTCCCATCTGTTAGTAATTCAATTAGATCCTGCTCAGTTTGCATAGCCACAGACCTCTCATTACTCTGCTTTGCATTCCCTAACAAGTCTGAAGTCCCCAGAGTTAAGCTATGTTATTGCCCTCTGAGGTAAAGATGGGAAAGTGATTTAAAAGCATTTTTCTCCCTAAAATTCATCATGTCTGTATTCTTAACATTGCATTTTCAGCATCTCTTTAACATAATAAATACTGCATTAATTTAGTTGCAGAAAATACAAACCCAAACAAAAAAACTCTGCCAGAATTGGTTTTTGTAAAAAAAATTATTATAGAAAAAAAATTGTTGAGAACTTCGAGGTGAAGATTTAATTTACACTAAGTACACTTAAAAATATTTATTCTCAGAATAAGGACATAAAACTAGAAAGTTAAAGACAGGGAGTCACTTGCCCCACATATATGGTGAATAGACAGGGTATACTCTTCTACATTTTAATTAGAATAATTTATGCTATTTTTGTGAGACACAGAAAAATCCATTATTTTCCCTTTTTTCCTAGGGCAACTGAGAGAAAGATCCTTAGTTAAAAATGAAAGATAAAGTGGAGAATATTTATTTCACAAACTTCTTGCTCCTTGTCATTTGTAGCCAGTGGAAGAGGAGGAGTTTCTCCCCGCCTCTTCTCTGTCTGATGTCTTCATTCAGCCTAGAGTGCAAAAGCAGGGGTAAAATCTTACTGTGAATTTAGGATGTTTGGGAATACTCATGGTTAATATTCTCTGTTCTGTGATTGTTGTAGTGTGCTGGTTTTGGCTGAGGTAAGTTGATTTTCTTCACGGGGGCTGGTGGAGGGCTGTATTTTGGATTTGTGCTGACCACAGGGTGACAATATAGAGATGTTTTTGCTGTTGCTGAGCAGGGCTTACACAGAGCCAAGGCCTTTCCTGCTTCTCGTACTGCCACGCTGGGAAGGAGACTGGGGGTGCCTGGGGGGTTGGGAGGAGACAGAGCCAGGACAGGTGACCCAAACTGACCAAAGGGAGATTCCAGACCATGTGACATCGTGCTCAGTATAGGCAGTGCAGGGGAGGAGGAGGAAGAGGGGGACATTTGGAGTGATGGCATTTGTGTTCCCCAGTAGCCATTACATGTGATGGGGCCCTGCTCTCCTGGGGATGGCTGAACACCTGCCTGCCATTGCAAAGCAGTGAATTAACCTGGCTTTATCTCAGCCCACAACATTCCGGCTTTTACCTTCCTGTTCTTCTCCCTGATCCAGTTGGTGAGAGAGTGAGTGAGTGGCTGTGTGGGGCTTGGCTGCTGGCTGGGTTTAATGGGAACATGTAGGAAGTGGGATTTATATTTCTTTCCTTAACTGACCTCTGGGGATGGATGAGGACAAATTTCCCAGAGCTTCAGATGGTGTTTCCCTCTCTCCCTCCTTCCCTTCCTCCTTCCCATCCTCTTTCCTTCTCTTTCTCTCTCCCTCCCTCCCTCCCTTTTTCCCTGCCTCCATCCTTCCCAATGCAGTCGTCAGATCTCCTAGGGCAATTTCTCACAATTCAGCGTTACTGACTCACGTAGTTATCATGCCCAGAACTCCTCTTTGCTCTGAACCCAGTTCTAGACTAGAGGAATACTCAACTACCTAACTTCCATAAAAATCAGATCAGAAATCAGAAATCCCCTGAGGACTTTGGCTGCATTCAACTGCAATAAAGAAAACCCTTTCCTGTGTTAAAAGACAAACGTGTCTTCCTTACATCTCTCATGCATGAATGGGCTGAATATTAAGGAATTCTTCACAAGCATCCATGGTTGAATATTCTTAAGAGAGAAGAGTTTTTAAAAGCATTTTGCCTATTTCCCTTGCCACTCGCTTAGCATAATAAGTCACCAACTTTGTGCTTCACTTTGTTTTACACTGTCACTTTAAGCTGTGTTTAAGAAGCTGTCTCCTCTTGCCCTAGATAAGATACACTAATTAATTGGGTGACCTAACTGCATTTATTACACAATCATATTAGCTCTTGGATTAATGTGTTTAAACCTAAGTAAACCAAAGAGAGATTTTACCTTTCTTTCAAGCCAACTGTCTTTTGATATGGTATTTGCCTTTGAAATTATGCAGCAAGTTCACCTGGAAGGGCATAACGGAAAAAAAAAATCATTATAATCTTTTTCAACTCTATGACTGCTGTTCCCTCGGATATGAAGAGCCTCAGGTGACATGGCTTAGGCCAATTGTTTCACTTATAAAAAATAGGTAACATAAGCCCTCAACAAATCCGTGTGCATGGTTGTTTTTGACCTCTTATTGAGCACTTGTCAATTGTCACTTTGACTCACAGTCCTATATTAAGAGGTTTGAGAAATATTGCTTTGCCGAGGCAGATTCATATTGACACAGATGGGGTTTTTTCAGCACTATATCATCAAGTTTATGTTTTGCTGCCCTGATGATCTAACACATAAAAATATAGCACCAGCCAAGACAACAGCAAGGAGTGCATTATTTTTTTCTGTTTTATGTCATTTTACTTGTGCTGAACATCAAAAGTTTTAGACTCCATGTTGGCCCTGTAGACCTTAATGCTGAAAGACAATTTCTGTCTATGTGGGCATGCGTAAATACATAACTATTAAAAAAGTAAGCACATACACATTTTCTTCTCCAGTAACCTCACTTAACACTGCATAAAGTGGCATTATATCATCTGAAAATCCTTGTTGAAGGGTATTTCATTGCATAGAAACTTTGGAGTAAATTGTAATTTGTAATTGTAAATATGTGCCAAAATTGTAATTTGTTCAATTTCATCTTTTTGCCCCCAGGGCAAAGAAAGAGAAGGAACATGTGCTGGGTCAGAGTGGCTGTTTAAGAGTGACAGGAGTGTGGTAGAGGCCTTAGCCCAGTAATATGTATTAGATATGAACCATCTCTGCTTTAACATGTACTGAGATTGATCAGTCATGGGTCATGGAGCAGGGAATTGCAAATGCCTCTTTGCACCTCTCTTTATCAGAAAAAACAAAATAAAGCTCACACACAGTGGAAAATCAAGGCAAGACCATATAATGATAAATACAAATATCATTCTACATTTACAAAGGAAAAGAATAAATGAAAATTACAAATATGCATTCAACATATAAACAGGACAAACATTTTTATGTGGTAAGCTATTAAGACATTTTTGTGAATGGCTTACTTTACTGTATCTTTGGCTATTATCTTTCTCCTTTTAACTCACTCTGGACTTAGCTTTTCAAATTCTTGATGCACCTTAAATAAACAAATTCCAGAAAGTCACTATTAGAAAAAATGCATCTAGTGATTGTTGAAGAAGTATTTACTGTGTTCTCAAAATGTACCTTTGTCCATATGAAGCCAGGAGAGTATTGGAAATGCATTTTCGGCAAAATCTTTTAGTTGGAATTATTTTTAAATTTTTTTCAAAACATGACTGCTGGAGCCTTTTGGGATTTTATTGCAGGACATGGGTTGGTACTTCAGAGCTCACTGTTTATATTGCAGGTACTACAAATCTGGCATTATACCTATACACAAAAATCACACACACCAAATAAAATCTTTTTTTTTTTTAATAACAGTCTTATCTGTTCTTATCCTGTTTCCAAGAAATACCTATTTCACTGCACAACAATGAAATAAAATAGAGAGCCACCAACTTGTTTAACAGAAGTCAGAGGGCAGCTCTGTGACAGCTGCTTTGCTTGTCTCCTGGCCCAGCTCCACAGCTGGGTGTGCCAGCCCCAGGAGCACCTGTGTAGGTACCTGGACCTGCTGGTGAGAGGAATTGAAATGGGCAGCTCAGTCACATCAGGAACACACTGCTGAAATGTAAAGTGTCTGAGAGCCTCGTGGATTTTTTGATTGTTGATTTTACTTTATTTTATTTATTTTATTTATTATTTACTATTTGAAATGTACTCATCCATTTTCAAGCTACATGTTTGAAAAGCAAGATAATACCTCTAAGAAAGAATGACCAATCATAAATTATTCCTATGAAATATGTCTTGCATTCTCTGTTAATAATTTCTCAGGAAATGAATATTCCTGCAAGCTCTTAGCATCTCATCTAAAACAAACAAACAAACAAACAAACAAAAAGCCACAATGGCTTGAAAGACTTCTGTGATTTCTGCCAAACTCAGCTAGTATTAAATTTGCTATTAAGAAATATAACCTGCAAATTCCTCTGCTTATGAACTTGAGATTTTGCTTTGGCCCAGTCAAAATAGACTTTGTTTACACTGATTTAGTGGCCTTATGAGATTGCCTGGTTGCTTGCCTGAGTTCCTTCAGTAGGTGAAACTACTTGCTGAGCTGCACAAAATCATGCTGGGGAATAGCTATGCCATGTCTTGCCAGTATTTATTTAATGTCGTGTTACTGCTTGAAAATGAAAAGCATTTATTTTTAAAACATAGTCCATGTGATTAAGACCTATAAAAGCAAAAGAAAAGGCTGGGTAACAAATGAAACTATAACTTACATGCTGGTTTTGATGTCATTGTTTCTACTTATTCAACAGCAGCTGCCTTTGTGATTTTGCAAACCACAAACTGTATGTTAGTTTTATATCCCTCCCTTTCTCTAGTTATAGGTCCCTCTCTAACCACTGACATGCTGTCTCATTAAAACCTTTGTGCCCTGAACTTCTTTTGGATTATGAAGGCAGGAGATTGCTGAAAAGTCATGTATCAGTCATGACACCTATATCTGGAGGTCCTTAGGGGTCATACATCTCCCTGGGATGGGTCTAAAGAACATTACAGACACCTGCCTCCCTGACCTCTGCATATCCCAGAGGACTGAAACTCGTTTGTTTGTGCTAAAGTAGCAAATTCAAGTCCAGAATGTGTAATATCCTTGCTCTGAAGTGCTTGCATTAAGACACAGAGTCTCATTCAGGTGATTAATGTAGATGCTAAGTAATATTTGCCCTAGGATCAACACTCTATCCCAGGCAAAAATAAAGTATACCAGCCTCCAACCATTGTACTGCAGATCACAACCATCACAACTGGCAGTTCAGCCACTTTTGAATACACTGTATTCAATACATGTCAATGTTCTTCAACACATGGTCATGTCCCAAGACATTGTATAAAATTTTGCTAAAGTTGAGACAAACACCACCCAGTCCTCTTTTGTCCTCCACCAAGAAAATCATTGTAGGAGGCTGCCAAGTCAGCAATGACTTTCTGTTCATAAATTCATGCTGACTGCTTGCAAATACCTTCATGTCCTCCATGTGTTTGGAAACTGGTCCCATGATTATTTGCTCCATCACCTCTCTAGCTGAAAAACAGCTGACCAGCCTGTGGTTCCCTGGATCCTCTTCCCTGCCAATTTTGAAGGACATTTGCTTTTCCTCCGGTCCACAGCACCCACTACTGTCAGTGTTATCCCTAAGTGCGGATACTGTCAGAGGCCTGAGCAGAGAAAGCTCGGGCATATTTGCTACAGTTTGGGACAGAGAGAAAACTCTCTCACGATTCTGCTGAGATTGTTGTGGGAATTGACCAACACGAGAATGTTAACATTTTCTATCCTTAGTCTGCCAATAGCTTTGAGAGGTGTTACTTCTGTTAACCAATAGTATGATACTTGAGTCCGTGTGTTAGAAAAGATGCAAGCTTTTGAATAGAGTTAGTTGAAGTTGGTTGAAGCTGAACCTGTGTATCAGACTTTTGTATGCTGCTATCCTTTTCGTCCCCAGAGAGATCAGCGACACCTAAGCTCTACTTTTCAAGTTTCTTTCTGTAAAGTTCAATGCAAAGTACCAGTGTCAACACTGAGTTTCTGTTCTAGTTCTTTCTTTCTTGCTTCCTTCTGGCAAAGCAGGTCTTTCCTCATGGCAGTTTTTGCTAAGTCATTCCTTAGCTGTTTCAGACCAACTTGTTGAGCAGACTCACAAGAACCGATGATGACAGAAGGTGCAGGGTAGCTTATGCACTGCTAAAGTTACAGCTATAACCTTGCTTTTGTATTTCCTTTCCATAATATTGTTATACATCACAAAGGGTCCTGATCTTCCAGGTTTCTTTTCCAGAGTTGCACTCTGTCATTTCAGGACTTTTGAGGTAACCAAGCTGTATTGGTATGTATATATACACATATATATATACCTGAAGTGCTTTTCTTCTCTTTTGACTAAGCAGTTTACATTGTAACATGAATGCTGGGAGAAGTTCTAGAGGCCTCATTTTGCAATTCCAATGAACTACTGCTGTCTACAATATGCCTCTGTCTATATAAATATTATTCACAGACAGTGGAAAATACACTGAAAATTACTGGCTGCATCATGCGAGGGCAGTGTTCTAGATGGTTGAATTTTAAGCTATTGCACCCCAAAGCAAAACCTCGAGCTTTTTTAAGCTACAGATCTCTAGTTGAGGCACAATTCCATGAAATGATGCAGACATGAAACTCACAATACACCTGAATGTTGTGCAGCTTAAAGCTCATACTGAGAGTGCATCCTAGTTGACTTGCCAAAGCAAACAACGCAGGAGAGTGATAGATATGCCACTATTCCATGATTTTGAGGACAAGTGCAAATACTATTGACATAACTAAAAGGCTGTTATCTTTAACTTGCAGCCTTGGGTAGTGTCAGTTATCACCATCTGCTGTCTAAATATTAAAGTTCTTAGGGATGGAATATGTGAAGAGCATATCTGGGACAGGAAGGAAAATAGTAACAACAATGGTGACAATAATAATGCAGGCATAATAAATGACAGGAAAAAACATTCATGTGGAAACTGAAGCTTTGTCATGTATAAGAACCTCTCTTCCCATAAAGAGATCAAATTGCAAGGGGCTGAAAGTTTTCAGAAAATCTGCCTTAGGGTGGATTGTCTATTTATGTGCTAAGCAGAATGTCTTTATTTCCTCTACATGATTTTTCCAATGCATTTGAGAAGATTGTATTTTTTAAAGTGTTTCTAATCTTTTAAATCAAAAGCAAAGGAAGTAAAAGAAGAAAAGATCAAGGATTTGATACCTCTAATATGGGAGATATATCCTGCTTTCGGTAAACCTGTATGGAATCTGGTGTTAGACCTTAACTTCTCTATAGCTGCAGCATTGCAAGGGCATGAACAAAGCTGAGTGGTTGCTGATAGTTTCCTTAGATTTCTCTGAACCTAATCATATTCACAGTACTACAGGCTTCTGTCATTGCAGGAGCTGGCAGATATAGTGGCAACCCAGACAAACACCTTCTAAAACTCTGTTCTCAGAATAGCAAGTTCTTAGCAAATCAATGCAACAAATGATATAGCTTTGTTCCTCACGTATCCAAAAGCATTTTTGCAGTTAGTGTCTCTATCCCTTTCATTTTAAATCTGACAATATTGCTATTAAGATGCAGAATAGGCATTTCAAGGGTTGTAGGTTTCCTCTTAATTTCAATGATCAAGAGAATTGCATTGTTTATTTACTATGTGGCTGGGGACTAAGAAGGCAACATACAAGTTTATCACTCATATTTTCACAGCATATTTTTGCTTCAAATTCAGTGACCCATTTAGCTGCAGTAGAAGGTCACTGTTACTAACTTACTCTCATTCATTGGTCTCAGTGACAGAATTTAATTATTTCAGCCTAGTTCATAGTGGGAGAACAGCTGCAGTGCTTAAAACACTGTAATGAAAACCAGTAAACCCTCACCTTGTCTCAGCAAAAGACCAGGAATACAGCAGTTAAACTTATGGTCTGTCATCTCAGTTCCAAAAAAAGCCACGTGCATTACCTTAATATATTGGAGAATTCATCTGTCTTACAGCTGTGTAATTGTTCTTTATGTTAGAGCTGTCACTCACTAATATCAATGAAAGCCTTCCTAAAATTTAAAGAAGATGTTATATTGAGTAGTGTAAGTATAGAGAAGAAGCGATTCTTTGAAACAGGATCCAGAGTCATTTAGATAAGGCTTGCAGTTCTTTTAGAGGTAAACGTGGTCTCACTCAGTGTAGAAGGGATAACACACTGAAGCCAGTGAGAACTGCAGGGATAATAAGCTGGATACAACATTACCAGAGAGAAGGATCTTGCCTATTGATTCATTCTAGGGTAACTGGTGAAATGACAGGATATCTAAAAGAGCAGCTAACCCTTCTTCCACATAAACATGTGAATAGCATGCTACATGGCCTGGTTGCACTGGATAAGAAAAACAAAAAAGCCCTCCAGAAAGCAGGACAGACACAAGGCATTTCTGGCTAAAGGAACTGGCTTGTCAGCCTGACCAAACTCAGGAAATCAGCTCAGCTTTCAAATTCAATAACATGTTCCACTGTATAGTTATCCACCTTAATAAACTCTTCTTTTACAGACTTCTGTGTGTTTTGGCAGAAAAAGGAATGATAAAAGCTCTATACTGGAGCACTTCTGCAGGAATTCCTCCTTGTCCAAAGACAGAGTTCCCTGTGAAAAGTCCCTTTCTCTTTCCTTTTCCAGAAAAACCTCATTTAAGATTCCTGAATAACATTAAACATGTTAAAACAGAATGCTTCTCCTTAATTCTTTAATAGTGTTCTTATCTTTGCTAAAGCTTCTGAGATGTTCTACAAACATCTTTTTATACTTGTACCGTGGTCCAAACTAAAAATAGTGAGAGTAACTTTTTGCACACAGAGGGTAAAACTGATATTTTTAAAAGAGTATGTTGGATATAAAATCTGAGAAAAATCATAGACTACGTAGAATTTGGACATTTCTTTTTTTTTTCAAAAGTTTTACGACCTTCATTTGAGAAACAACATGTGTTTGCAGTGATACTGAAACAAAACATGTAAACATAATATGGATTCCTACAATCTGAGAGAAAACAAGGATGAAAAGGATCTGTCTTCAAATATCAATGCACAGGAGGTTACAAACTGCATTACACTGTGATTTTGAGCAGTGTGTTAATCAAATCCATTAAAGTTGTGTATTACCTGTCTTACTATACTCTTGCTCACTTGAAACACCATCAAATATTTGTTAATTCTGCTCTTTAACTTATGTGGAAAACCTTCACAAATTATTAAATTCAAGAAGCCTTCAACATCATCTTTCAAATACCTGATGAGGAAAAGAGGTCTGTGGTCTTAGTGTCAAAGTCAAAACATGCTTCCCTGCTTATTTTCCCCACTTTACCCTCAACTCTGAATGCACTGGTAGGCTGGAAAAAGAATGACTTCTAGAATTGGACTTCTAGAGGCAAAACCCATTGCCATTGCAGAAAAGAGATTGGTGATCCTTATTGAAAGGATGTATTGCAAATGAAATTGTATGATAAGAGAAGTGTTCATCACAACAAAGTTGCTAGAAAGTGGTTTCAATCATTTCCTAGACTACTTTTAGAAAAGTCTAAAAGTCTGAAAACTAGAAAAGTAATTCTAAAGTAAGAAAACGAAATAATTTGAGAATATATTTGTAATAGTATTAATATATTTGCTATCTTTCATATGTGAGTAGAATTTCTAAGTTTCCAGTCCCTCAGAAACTGTTCTTTTATAGCATTGTAAAAATTCAGTTAATAATTTGTTGCCAGGTGTCATGGTTTGAAAAAAAGGTAGCTTTTACTGGTAAAGATTTTTTGCAATTTCCTGAGCTTCCTGCATATCTGAAGAACCAGTTAGGGGCTAGCTCTGAGATAGACACACTGTCTAACCACTGCGAGAAAGAGTACGCCTTTGTGAAATCCACAATTTAAGAGTCAGAAACGCAAGTTTCTTTCCCTTTGGCTTCCTCCTTTTGAAAAGGTAACATCTCCGAGTGGCCTGGCCAGCCCCCCCTGGGCCTCGGTCCTGGGGTTGCACTGGGCCTGGGGCCGTGCCAGGCCGACCCCCTTGCCCGCTCCACTGGGAAGGGGGCTGAGAAAGCCATCAGCCCGTGGTGCCGCCGCCGCTGCCGCTGCAGTTCTGCCGCTGCTGCACCACTGCTGCCCCCCTCTGGGACCGTGGCTTCCTGCCGCTGCCTTCTCCGCCACTGCTCACGGGCCCGTCACCGCCTGCAGCCCCCTCTGTCACCTGCATAGTCCCGCTCCACCACTGCCATCAGTGGGGAACCGACCGGCTCCGCCGCCACCACAGTGGCATGGCTTTTCTTCCTCCTCCCTGCCCCGGGAGCACCGATGCTGCCGAGATGTCGCAAAGCAGCCGTCGCTGCCTTTTCCACTCCCCTGCCTCTCCGAGAGGGGTTTCCAACACCTCTGGCCGAACAGAAGTCATCTGACCAACAACAGAATTGGCAATAGTGCACTAAAGAGACTTAGATATAGCTTGAAGTGCACAAAAGGGACTCAGAAAAGTAAGGACACAGGAAAACAACTGAGACATTGAGGTTAGTGAAGAAAAGACTGAAATTCTAGAGAGAAGAAGGAGGAGATCCTTTAAGCTGAAATTCTTCTATAAGACCATGGTAATAGACTATATTCAAACCATTTCCTTATAACTCATATTGTACCATTTGGGGGGATACCAATCTGTTCTAACTACAGACTAAGCCAAGGCACTCGTGCTGAAGCAAACCAAATTCACGATAACTGTGGCAGGGGAAACCTTACCACTGAGAAGAAACCATTACTTCAGGGTAGAAGAATAGATGGAAAAGGCCCTTACTTCAGGGATTAGAATAGAGGAAGAAGACCCTTACCTAGGGGTAATAATAGAGGCAAACCCTTACTCCAGGGACAGGAGCAACCTTGCTTCCAGAGAGAGAGAAGACTTTTGCTTTTCTACTAGAACAGCTCATCCTTAAAATACTACCCCATGATACAGAGATGAGTCCTCGAAGGCAGTTGTGGGAACAGCTGTATGTCGAGGGAAGGACCCTCACAGTGAACAGATATCCTTTTCCAGGCGGGAGTTCACTGTGATATTGAAACCCACGAAAGAAGTGTGTTCTTGTGGGAAGGTCTCCATGGTGAGGCAGAAAAGACTCTTCTTTCCAAGTGAACTGATGAAAGTCTATTTTAAAGGTGGTAAACTGACCAAAGACCTCTAGGTTTAGTTTCTCTGTGTTGTTGATGGAAAAGGAGTTCTTGGTAAAGAAAGACAAATGAGGTAGGGGGAAAAGAAACATCTGGAGGTTTATTTTGATTCTTATTATTTTCCTGTTAAGTTTTTTTGTCTCTCTTTTAGGTTTGTTAATAAACAATCTTTTCACCTTTAAAGGTTTAGGCCCGCCTTACATTCTCCTAATCCTTATCTCACCACAGAAATGAGTAAGTAAACTCAAACCACTACACTAAATTATTCGCCTGGTGTGAGGAGGTGACGTGAAACCACTACATCAGGGTATTTGACAACATATAAAAATTCATAGAATATCTACCTTTTCACTCATGGGAAAAATTTTTATCCTAGATGTTTTGCCATAACAAATAATTCACCTGTTTTACATAAAAAATATTAAGTATTCTGTAAACAATAATTACAGACTGGACTGTGTAGGTTCTCACTATTCATAGAAGGTACTAATAGACTAATATTTGCAGTATGGTCTTCGATTAACTGCATTTGTCTTCTGGATTAGTTATCATCGGTTGTCCATGAATGAGTTTAAACTGTCAGTATGGCCATTCTCACAACAAAAAATACCATTTTTATTCATCACTTGCTTACTATTTCTGGAAACACCCACACTGGTGTGGTTCAAGTTGTGACTATCGTAGATTTAATTTTACAAACTGTAATTTCCAATTTATCTTCTTAAGGCAAGACATTTGTCTCATTGGAATAGAGATTTAAACAGCTCTGGTTATCTTCAAAGGGGTGCATGTGTAATATGTAGTATAGATATTTGTGGAACAGGCACATAATTTCAGTCTCAGAAATGAGTGAAAGCTTTCATGACTGCTACTGAATAAGGTGAATTTATGTTAATCCTTATTGGAATTCTCATTAAGGAAAAGGAAAATAATCACGCTTTATAGTGGACCATAAGATTAATTTGGAACATCTTTGGGGAGAGGCACATTCTTTAAATAAATGTTATTTTAAAATTGTCTTAAAATTAGTGCCTTTCAAAAGAGTTTCCCCCCAAAAATGGACTATTATTCATGGATTAAAACTTAACCAAGGCCTGAATCCAGCATATATGACATCAGAAAGTCACAAGGTGATTCAGATACAATAGATATTTACTTTGAAAGTGTAATGAAAAATACATGGCTTTGTTTCATTCAAAAAATCTTTTATAAGTTGAAGAAGAGAAGGCTCAGAGAGCTATTTTATGCTAACCTGATAACAGCACTGGTGAAGAAAAGAAATCACTTTCTACTGAATAGTGAACCAGAAGGATTGAAACAATAGGCAAAGCTCCACTAATTTTAAGGGGACAATAAGTATTCTCATTGCTAGGGAGTTAGCAATATGACATTTATCCTTTGCCCATTTTTAGACCATACTTTACATGTACTGTTTATAGTCATAACATAACATCTGGAAACCCAGATGAAATAGGCTGAAAAAGGGTGCTCTGGATACTTTTGTCTTGTCTGAAATCAAATAAAAACTCTCATCAGCATATCATGTTCTGGCATTGCATCCAGCTCCCTTCTTTCTTTTCCCATATGGATAATGTCTGGCCAGGAAGGAAATGACTGCATTTTCAACTACAGGAATGAAATCTGGGCTAATGGAAACTTGGTTGAATTACTTCCTGAAAGTTAATGACTAAAGAGAGCTTTTCAGGGAGATGGCCACTAAAAGCCATAACAACCAAAAATACGAGCAACATGGATGCTCAGAAAGCTGTCTTCTGTTGCTGTGCAATTTGGTGACTGAGGGTTAACACTGTTTGAAAAATAAAAATAAAATATTTGAAAAATAAAACAGGTTTTACCTTTATTCACCTGTATAGTCTGTTCATCAATGAAGAGTCTCAGAAGCCCCACTGAGCCAATATGTTTGTTAGAGAGCATGCAGGGAAGTAGTTGTAATGCTGAGAAAACAGCATTTGGGGGGTTACAGTGGCCCTTCTCAGACGCCACTGAAAATTGTCACCTTCCAAGATGGACACTTTCCTATTTTCATTCTTACTGTTCGGTTCAGGTTTTCTGTACACAGTGCAGAAGTTTCCTGTTTTACTTTGATTTTTTCTGCACTTATTACTGAGAGAAGAGATGGATTTGTGACTTCGTTGGACGCAGGAAATATCTAGAAGAGAAAAATGTAGGTGCTTCTCATGTAGCCACATGAAAAATAAATAATAATGAAGTTGAAAAGTTCAGCCAGTCCAGAAAATTTAAATTCATTCAATGTATCTAATTTGAATTTGCATAAAAATTTACTCTCATACCTGGAGGTTTATATTTGCAATTTATAAATATATGATATGCAACTTCCTTTGATTTCAGAAGAAACAGATCTTGGTGTGACCTCATCCTCTTGAACAGGTCATCTTTATGTGCCTGGATTAGCCACTTGGAATGGAAGTTGTTTTAACCAGAGTACGATATCATAATCTGTTTCTAAGAGAAAATTCAATATGCATTCAGGAAAGTTAATAATATTTCCTTTTTTGACATGTTTCTGTTGTCCAATCCCCCTTTTTCCCACCTGACCATGCAAATTTAGAATTAATCCTGCAAATAGTGTTACCGCTTTGTTTGGTCTCTTTCATGCTGCCTGCAGGGATCAGCTGAGGTGACAGAAATTCTAATAAAATTTTACGCCAGTAAACTTGGTTTGAAGAGCAGATGTAAAGGTCCTGCTGATTGTCACACATTTAAGCATTCATTCATAAGGAAGCCCACTACTGTGCATATCGGGGACATGATTTTTTGCTATGCCAAAAGTGAATCTTCATGCTATTGGACTGCTGCATTTCCCACTGCTACTCAAAATGCTGTTCTGAATACTCATACCAGGGAGCTCTCTCTCTGTGGAAAATGCACATCTTCAGTTCAAGTCAAGAGGTCTGGCTTGTACTCTATTCCTGATTTTTTGGCAATTTGCAGCCAATGTTTTCTTTATCGCTACAAATTAACAAGGGAGAGATTGAGGTACTAATTTTTCTTTCAGTGTGATGTTATGAAAGAGGTAATAAATGGCAAGAAGAGAGAAAGGAAGAAGAAAACAAACCAGAGAATCTGCACAGATAAATGTAATATCCCCTTCACCCTCAAGAAATGAAATTATTCTGACAGGGTCAGAGATTCTGCTTGGCAAACCATCTTAAATTAATTACCTGCCTGACATTTTAAGGGAAGGTTTCAGATCATAAATTTAACTGAGACAAAGCATTCTTTTTAATCTTGTCAGTATGCAAACTACTTTGCACTGCAGTCTGTGAATTATTTATCAGAAAAGCGACCCCAAAAGGGTGAAAGGAAAATGGGGAGTATTTGATCTCGGGTTCTGCAGGCTGATGTCCTAGATGCATACCTGTACAGTTCCTTAAATTCTCTTTGTTTGATGTTGCTGATATGTAGCTCTCACATTGTGCTTCTCTGAAGCCTAAATATTTTTTTGCCATTTAAATTACCTTTAAAGCAGTGTTCCAGCAAATAAATGTATCTACTTTCCAGGGAGAAACAAAAGTTAAATAAAGGGGACAAACTCACCTGTCTTTCTGTTTTATGTCTTCTTATTAGCAAAAGTATGCAGTATTGATGGCTGTTGGGTTTTTTTCCTGCACTTGGGTGAAAGTACAATCTGTAATAGTAACTAATCTACAAAGCCTGATTTTTTATTTGTAAACTGCAGAAAACATTAATCCTGTAACAAGCTTTGTAACAGTAATGATGAAGGGTGCTCACCTGGGATGAATATATCTTGGAAGATGTGAATCCAGAATCCAGTTTTGATACAAGTTTTTGTAGGTTTGTTTGTTTTGGTTTGGTTTGGTTTGGGTTTTTTGTTTTTTCTTTTGTTTGTTTGTTTGGCTTTGTGATTTTTTTTGTGTAAGGTCACTTAATTTCAGTCTCCTCATTTTTAAATGAAACCTAGAACAGCTTCTAATTTCCTATCTCTTGGTCTTTTTATGTTGCAAGTTTTTTTATTCAACAGTATTTCATTTACGCTTTGGTATTACTGCTGAAAGAAAATACCTCTAAGTGCAATGTAAAAGACAGTTATAACTGGGGGACCAAAACAAATCAGAACATAGCCTAATACCTGGTTTTGTCTAATGCTGGACCTTCTTTCTTAGTCACACTGGATTTCTACGTAATTCTTTGAAGATATCAAACAGCTTAGCACCTGATATTTAGAAGAAAGTCAGATTTGGAAAATCAGCAGGGAAAAAAACCCCATTAACCCATTGTAACCACTTAGACATGTAATATTACTATTCCACATTTTTCACTTTGAGAATGTTTGCTCTGTGGATGTGCTTTGTTAATTTTTGATGCTTCATGTTTCAAAGGAGTTCCAATATTTTCTGTTTAATCCATATGGAAGATGAACTTCAGCTGAGCTAAGTGGAAAGTTCAGTAGAAAGTCTATCAATTTTCAGAGAAATTATAACTTCCTTCTGCTTCTACCATGTAGTATGAAAAATTATTTATATAGACCGAGGGAAGTTTCTGCATTTTCATGTGAGCTGAAATAAAGCTGATGAAAATTTTTTACCCTTCTTTGGGTTGGTATGCTACCTAACGCTTTATTTTAAAATTTTTAATTCTTTCGTATGGAAGAATTTTTTCCCAGGCTTTCTTCTTCCTTTGTGTCAACACTTGAATGTTGTAAGAGCAAGACACAAGACACTTCATAATAAAAATCTGTCTAAACGAAATGTGGACATGATTTTATTTCACTCTGCAGTCCTAATGAATTAAGTCAGTTCTGACAGATAATTCTGTGTTCAATAAATATTTGTCAGATTTCTACTTAGGCTTTGGAGTATCCCAAGCATTTCAAACTTGATTTCAGTTTCCTCTGATTATAAAAAATGCTTAAACTCCTTATGAGTTGGTGAAAGATTAACTATGTAGGGCATAAAGTCAGGGAATTGACACCAGTTAATTGCAGGTCTCCCCAGTTTAAGGCTGTATACACTTTTCATCAGTTTTTACCATAAAACTCCCAAGAAATAGTTAAAGGATTGTGTACATCCACCACAATGCATTTACCTATCTATAAATTCCCCTTTGCAGACCTATGTATTCATACAAAACACACAATTAAGAAACTGAAGACTTTTGCTTACTGAATATCCCAGGTTCCTCTTTAAGGACATGTAAGTGTAAGCTCTAGTGTCCATGGATACATTTTAATTAGGGATTTTGGCTATAGTTTAACTATGATAATTTCCCCTGTGATTTCTCTTCAGCTGATTTCACTTCTCTTCTCCCCTCGGCCCTGGCTCAAACCTTCTGGAGCATCAGTGCTGGGGCTGTGATCAGAGACCATACTACAACAACTGCATTTCAATGTCTTTCCTCTGCTTGAAGACTTTTTAACATTTCCCAAATGATTTGTGAGAGTGGTTAAGAATCATAGAAGTGCAAAGAATTACCTTTATCTAAATCTAAATATTATTTTATGCTAATTCCTGAAGCTATTCTTTTAAGATAAATAAAATAGACACCCCTTGATTTTTATGTGTATACCAATACGAATTAAAATTTGATGTTCCCTCTCATGAATGCTGTAAGATATTCCAACATTAGAATTACTGCAGGACTTTTTCAAGCTGTTAAAATACATATTTTTTCAAGTCATAATGAGTAGACTATACATTCTTCATTCCCTGGGTAGTTAAGGCAGAACACTAGTAGAGAAGTAATAAAACTTCTTCTATCAAGATATGCACTGGTGGTCTTGGCTGTGCTCCCAAGCCCAATCCATTCTGAATGAAATTTACCCCTCCACAGCACCAGCTAAACCTTACTTGTGCTCTGCTTGCTGGACTGTCAGCCTTTCCTGGTTGCTGTGCACAAAAGTGGATTTCAGACACTGTGTGTTCAGACCTTTAATATTTCAAGCCTATTTCATTGACTGTGTGTCTTCTTTTATTTCCCTGAGAGCATTATTATAAAATTCTACTATTCTGGTCTGTACTGAAATATCATTTGTATGGGTTTGGTTTGGTTTTACTTAACCTTGCATTTTCTTGGCTCATCTCTGTACTTTGTTCTTTCATGATGACTTTTCTTTACCCTTCACAAAGACCTGATACACATAATGAGATACATGTAGTGCAAAGCAACTGCTTGGGGATTGCTCTGGAGCAGCAAAATAGAAAATCTAGCAAGACTTTCCTCTCTGCTGGAGGGTAGTGGTATTTCATGTTGCACATGGAGATGGCATAGAAAAGGAGAGGGTCCATAATTAACATTCTACACATTGTTAATATTCCTGTCTTCCCTCATGGCAAAGTGTCCACACTTGGCTTGCTTAAAATTTTAGTCAGAGAGTGAAAATGTTCTGGAAATGTGGCCCAGCTCAAGTTAGTGCTACACAAAGGCAAAACTCTTATTTATCCCAGTAGGCTGGTATGTAAGCCTGAGGCATCATGTAGAGTTTTAAAGTATATTAGGGTCTATAATTCAGTTGTTTTAGTATTTAAAATCTATAGTTTGGGGTGAGGGTGTTTTTGTCAGCTTTCTTTTGCTATATACTTTCCACCACATAACTACTCCATTGGTTTTGCCTATGTGCTAACAATTTGTGGTGAGAACGCCCTTCCAAACACAGCATCTCTAACAATCCTTTCACCTTGGATAAGGCTTTTATTTATTTTTAATAAATTCCACCTCATTTCTAACACATTAAACCTCATTATGGTGTAATTTCCCTTGGTATGAAAAGACCTCATTAATTGTTCCATTCAAAACCGATTATCTCTCAGGATGGATGTTATAAGGGAAGTGTAATGGATAAGGGGTTTTATTCCACATTCTGCTTGAACATTACTTTTTCTCGAGTGATTAGTTTTGCTGCATCTGTGTTTATTTAAGAACCTGAAGCTAAAATAATTAGTAACAGGTGGCTGAGGTCTTACTGATAATCTGCTTACTTTTTAGATGTATGTCTGTACAAAGTTTTCAATTCCTGCATTCTCATTCTTTCCCACATTTAACAGGCTGTAATGAGAAGAAATCTTGTATGGTATGGTACTCAGACTTACGTGGTTCTAGGAGAAGTTTTATTTTAACAGTTTTAACTGACTGTATGGCACATACTTTACTCTTTAGTAATAACATACCATGCTTCATCTCTTCCTGTTTGTATAGGGGTTTTCAAGCTAATTGTTTTCTACAGGCTGTTTTTCTAAGTATATGCTTGCATTCCTAGTTTATTTGGTATTTTCACATGTGTTCTTTCCTGATTCTGCTGTCAGGAATTTTCAGTGGACTTAACCTCAACAGCTGTTGACAAAATTTTTCAGATCCTTTTCTGCTGACTCTGGTAATGTTTAAGAGACAGATGTTAAGCTTTTAACGTTGCTGCTTTTGGGAGGTCTTCAGAATTATAACTGAGTTTCTTTAAAGTTATGTACAAAAGATATTTACCTAAAATGTGGCATATACCTATCTGAGCTTCTTAGCTATCCAGCTATGAATGCAGTGAGAACAAGAAGTCATTCAGCTGTGCATGATGGGCTGAATATGGTTTATTGACATTTATGACTGCAGGTAGGAGATTGCTACAGCTATTTGAACACTCAGGCAGGGTGGTCCTGTATCAAGACCAGGATGGAAAGCCAAGATTATGAAACCATCCATGCAGCTACTCCACAGCCAAGTGGTTTTGACATATGCTAAGGATATATGCAGCTACAAATCAAGAGCCCCACTGTGCCCAGATCATTCCAGGGGTTTGAGGTGTAACTTTCCGTATCGTCAGATAAAAAAGAGGGAGGGTTGTATCTTTTATTGAAACAATTCGGTTTTCTGTAAATACACATTTACTAAGCTACAATGAAGCTTGACATTACTTTTTAATGATTGACTTATTCTCCTGAGAGGTTTGAGGACACTGATTTGGAGACACTGACATTGAATCAGAGGGTGATTGGAAATAATTTTTTCTGAACAATGGGCATGTGCCTTAAAAATGTTTCAGAATCTTTAAAAATACTTCAGAGATTTGGGGGTGGATTTTTAGAATGTGAGAAGAAAATGAGAAATCCTTGCTGCTGTTATGCAGAGCAAAGGATAGTTCACATTTGCTAAGAAAACCTTACATACAGTCAGAAGGACCTGTGCTTAACAACACACATGGCTTTACAGGTTTCTCCATTCATTTAGTGTTAATTGCACCCATCCTGACATGAAAACCAACTGTTAGCTAAGAAGTCTTCTCAAAAAATCTAATTTTAAAGGGTGGTGATCACCAGAAAAAAAAAAAAAAACCCAACAAACCAAATAAAAATCTGTTATCTTGCAACACTAGGAAATACTTATGCTCTATAAAAAGGATGTTTTGCTGCCTGCCCTTATTCAGGTTTCCATTAATTTTAACATTATTTTCCAACCACATGATTTGAGCACAGAATTACTGTGCAAGAAATAAAACATGCAGAGAGGTGGGTATCTTGGGGTTTGCTTTATTTCCTAATTCCCACATTGTCCTAATAGCTTTTTGTTCTTAAACAACCATCATTTTTAGCAGTGGTCAACTTTAAAAATAAATTACTGTGAAATTTTAAAGGAACAGCTCAATGTGGAGAAGTTAGTAGAGGCATGCAAATAACATCTTTCTGGTTATAGGGTGAGATAAAGCAGTCTGAAGAACTATGCAGAAAAAATTGCATCAAGTAAAGTGGAATTGATCTAGAGAAATATTAATGGCATATTTCCATTTCTTGATGTAAAATATTATTAAGAAAGATTATGGTGAATTGTCTTTCACAGTTCAGAGAAAATATACTTACACAGATGCCTATTTAAATTAAGAATCAAATTTTCATTCTGCAGTTCACTGTGAAGTAGTCAAAATATTAGTAGATCATCCATTTAATCTGAATGATTCAGAATAGGAAGAGAAAAACCACACCACAGAGGAATGTTCAAATAATTATTATTTAAATTTTTTCATGGAAACACAAAAACGAAGATCTTCAGGAGCAGAATCTGTCAGACATTGTCATGCCTGACCAGGAGGAATGAGTAGGGGAGGCAACAATCATAACAGGATCTGACAGACCCTGCTCCCTTGAGGGGTCCTCCATGGGCTGCAGTGTGATTATCTTCTCCATTGTGGTCCTCCACGGGCTGCAGGGGAACCACTCTCTCACAGCTGCCATGCAGAGTTGTAACCCTTTCCTAAATATGCTGTCACAGACACAGCACCAGCACTGCTGATGAGCTCAGCTTCGAGCAGCAGCAGCGGTTCAGCTGGAGCTGGTTCTGTCCAACATGGGGCAGCCCCTGGGCTCTTCTCACAGAGACCTCCTGTGCAGCCCCTCTGCTGCTGTCAACACCTGGGCACAAACTAACAGGAGGACCTGATATTCCAATAACAAATAGCACTCTTGAAGAATCAAGAAGCCCTTTTTCTCAGGAATAGTGACAGTTCTCTATTGCCTCTACAAGTTGAAACATGGCACTGCATCTGTTGATCTCATATTTAAAGACACCTGCTTTCATTAGTGATGTTGAGTAGTCTGCTGTCTCTGTGTGGTTCTCAAGTCAGGTTACAAACTTTTCAGATGCAGTGGTCCAGATCCTCTTTTACTCAAATTAATTTATTCCCACACAATCCAATTACAGAGTAGAGATCTCATGCTCTGATCTGAAGCTATACTTGTTTTCTGTTCCAAGGAAGGGAAAAAACTGTTCTCTATTTCTTTGACTCATTTCTTTCAGTCTGAAGATTAATAACTGAAATGTGGAAGCATGTCTGAGTAGTTGTGTGTTGTCTGAATGTTCATAAATAGAATGAGTTTCTCTAAAACTCTTCATATCTGAATGGTGACTATTTGTATCACTTGATGATGCTGTCAGAAATTCTACTATATAATAATCCATACACTTCTTTCTGGGGCTGATCTGAAATGTGGTTTTAAGAGATATTTCTTAGACATAGAGGTTTTCCTGGATGATTTGGTGCTCCTTTTCCTGCATTAAACTGTTTTTTTCACCATTGTTATTATTATTGTTGTTGTTGTTGATGTTGCTGTTTTTATTGTGTTATTTTTATTTTTATTATTTTCTGCCAGATGCTAGCAGAATTATCCTACTAAACAGTAAAGTTAGTAAGTCAAGAATTTTCTTCTAATCAGAAAACTGAAATTACTACAGAAATCTCCTAAATTTAGTTGGGGAATGAAAGTAATCCTCTTGATAAACAGTTTTTAGAAGAAAGCCAGAAGATTGCAAAGAGAGGGTCCCTCTTGTCCCACAACAAGGTTCATGCATCTCTTCCCTACTCTGGAAATTCCTCACTAGCTAACCACTAGCTAGTGCAGTAAAGAGAAATTGGTTTAATGGACTTTGGAAAACACAGCTTTAAAGGAAGATATTGATCTGTATAGAGTTGTTAGCATTGTAACAATAAGCATGTGAAACAAAAAGCGTTTCATTAAAAATGCAGAAGCAATCCTGAGAGGGTAAACCAGAGATGAGCTCCATGCCTTCCAACTGTGTGCCCATCTGGAGAAGATAGGCTATCACCTGTTGCCTCTTTTTCTGTTTACCTATGTAGTCAACTCCAGAATTCCTTTTTCCTTGCCTGTGAGGAGGCACAGCTCTTTCTGGCAATGGGGAACATGTTGTCCTCCTCAGACAAGGCTGCTATTACATGGTAGATACAGGTTGGACTGTCACAGAACACGGAAGTCTCCCAGTTTCTGAATAAGCTTCTAACCATTCTTATTGACATCACCACTTTTACTGCTTAATTGCTGCTCCAGCAGTTATTTTAAAAAGAAAACCATGCAGGCATATTTTGTGAGTGTCCCATCCTATTACTTTGTGTTGAGCTTGCTCTGCAAGCCCCTGTCAGATCCAACTCCTCCCCAGTGCTTTTGGGCTCACAGGAGGACCTGCCCACCTCTCTGCACAGGCTATGGATTTGGCTCAGAAACAGAGCTGCAGGTGCCTAGAGAAAAGGTTGTATGGACCTCCCTTTGAGGTGGCGTGTGCTGGGGATATTTTGGAGGTGAGTTTTAGTTCTGAGCCCTAAGTCCACCTACATCTGTTTCTAAGATTCTCTGTCACTTTCATGGATTAGCCCTTAGGCAGATCTGAAAATCCCAGCTGCTGTGGTGAACCCCTTCTTTCAATTTCTTTGCCTCCAATGTAATATTCTCTTGGAATGGCAGTTGGTTTTCCAGTGCTTTATCGTTATATTAACTACCAGGAGAAAATTAAATGTGATTTATCCAGAAGAAGAAAAAATACATGTATGATAGAGCTGGGAAAAAAACCTCTGCGGATCTAGTTCAAACTTTTGCTACAATCTAAAAGGGTATAAGATGCAACTAGCTATTACAGAGAGAAAGTTGATGTGGTTTCTAACAGAGATACTTGCTTTAGGTTTGCAACACATTCAGAGAACAGCCTTGTGAATCCCCCGGGCTCACCTTCATCATTTTACTCACAGAGCCTGTGGCTGCAATTACATCTGAGCAATGTGTTACACTGTGGCGAGAGAGCGGGCACAAGCAGCGGGTGACAAAAGCGAGCATAAATGAATCTAGATATTTTCATTACATTTTGGCTGTAAGCTGGGAAAAAGGAGTAGGGAAAAAAATTATGTCTTGTAAGAGACATAAGCATGGTGTTCAGTGCCTGGCAAGGTAGAGCAAAAAATGTTATGAGGTTTGCTGAGAGCAAGGCAGCTCAGGGTTAGGCCAATGGAGAAACTGTGAGGAAGCCATTTGGAACACTGTTAAATGTCATGGGCAAGAGACAGACATTTTATTTCCTCAGTGTCTCTCAATGAGCTGCCTGCTTTGTCCCAAGCTATCTTCATGATGCTGTTTGTGTTGGAACTTAGAATGGAATTTAGTGATGTTAGAAAGCAGTGTACTTTTAATTACATATCAAATTAAAGGAGTTGTTTTCTTTTATTTCAGCAAAATCAGAGCTAAAGCTTAAAACAAATCCATCAGCTTTAATTTTTTCTCCTCTTCTTTCTCTGGTTTGCCTGCTGGGATATTCCGAGCTTTCACTAAAGTAAATGTGACTTTTCCTTGAATTTCACATGAAGTTTTACATTCTGTCCAAGCTGTGATCAACATAACCATTCCATAAATGAGTTCACTTTCATTATCATTATCTATAGCATTCACACAAGATGATGAGCTGCAAGATAAGTCAGAGTGGCAGACACCTCCCACAGACTCCAATGGCTTTTCCCATGAGGTCCCGTGTATCCTGCTGACGTCTCAATCTGTTTCTCCCCAAGGGTCATGAAATCAATTTGTTGCCAGGAACTCTGTCAGCCTCGTTCTACTACTTGACTTTCAAATTTACTGTGACAACTTTTTTAGATGAGATGGCATGACCATAACTGCTTCTGATTCTGGGATCTGGTCAAGCACACACAGCTGATGCTTGGAAGAGCAAAATACCACTAATCACTTGATTAGTGAGATTTTCTGTGCCAAATCAATTGACACAGAGCAGTTGAGTGAAGACCCCCATACCAAGCCTAAGGGATGAAATCTCACCCTTTTTGCTTGGAACATCTGCAGAAATCCTGACAGCATGGTTTGTTGTGCAAGGAAACAAATAGAGAGTTAGTTCCCTGTGCCACAGCAAACTGTGCCTTTCTAATACCTCTGGGATCAGTTTTTTAAGGATATATATGACTGCAATAGATCTTGCAGCCCATGGGAGACAAAATATGCGATTTCTTCAAGAGACAATTTAGGGACCAATTTCCAAGCAGAAATTTTTTTCATGGGTTTGGCCACTCAGGAACTAAAAAGAACATCCAATGTCATTTCAGTCATTGTTCTGGTCATTTCTGTCTAGATAGACAGCTGGTACCATTCAGTCCACTAACCCTATGTAAGCTCTAGCTATAGATAGTTATATGTTCTTTACAAACTGAACTTCTGAAACCTCTTTCCACCTTTTCAGTAGTTGCCTCCTAGTAAGGAAAACATATTTAACACAGAAGCCTACTCAAGGATTGTGTGCTATGTGAAAGCTGTCTGGAGCTTTCAGAAACTCAAAGGCTTTGACATGCTGTGATGCACCTGCCCTGAGTTTGTTCTCTATTTCTGGGGCCATAAGTTACACTGGGGATACTTAATATATTGAGAAAGCATAGACATCCTGTAACATTAAATGTGAGATGTTTATTTTTCGCTTATCGCTCTGCTGCCTGGTGTGCCTCGGCTGCGCCAGTGGAAGGCAATCTCTCTGGGGACCTTCTCTGATGCCCAGACCCCGATTGCAGCCACAGCGAGCAGAGCCGATAGCAGCGTGAAGAGCAGGTGGCAATTGCGTAGAGAAGCCAAGCAGGGAGGACTCAGCAGCTCTGCATACCAACTAAGATTTATTCAGCTGATGGGGAGAGACTGAGTCAGGCCACCAGGAGTTTCACAGAGGAGGATCGAACCTCCTATGCTCTGCTCCGAGTAACCCCCCGAATACAGGTGACAGGGGGTTTCATACCCTCAGGGTCCCAGGGGTGAGGACGTGAACATAACCGCTCAGGAAAGCCCAAGGGTGTGGTCCAGGGGTGAGGGACAGGCTACACAACGAACGGGAAAACAGGGAAGGGGGAATACACCTGTGAAGGCCTATGCATAACCTTTCCAGAACTCGGGGCAGGGGTGAAAGGAGAATGACAGGAGAGAGAGAGGGATCCTCTCGCTCAACCGGGGGAGGGGACAGACAATTGACAGGGAGAGTATACAAGGTATAAACAGGTGTACATAGAACAAACCAAAGTACAATTAACTAATAAAAACCACTGCATCATTTATTCTTACGTGCAATGCTGTATTTTCAGATTGTTAATTTTTCAGTGTTTTTATGAAAAAAAAAAGTGCATCTCATGCAAAATGGTTTCAGAAGAGAAAAAGATTTTTGTTTGCTCATGTGTTTCATAAATAAAGAAAATACTGTTATATACATTATACTGTATATATGTATATGTGCATACATATATTTGTGTTTGCATATATGTATGCTCTGGCATTATTTACTGTCTTGATCTTTTAAGTTTAAATTTAAAAATAAAGGAGGTCAGAAACAGAAAAAATATAATAATAAAGACATTATATGTTAGAAAAGTCTATTAAAGAAAAAAGGAATAAATTAATTTGGTAGCAACAGCAAAAAAAACCATGGAAAATTTGCACCTATTGTGATAAGATCTATCATGGCCTCTATGCCTACTTTGCATCTTCCTACATTCTGATGTGAACTTTTGTTTTGAAGGAAGCAAATTAAAATCTCTTCAAAGGTGTTCATATAGCAGGTTGTAGTTTATACAGATGTTGACTAAGGTCACCTTTTGAGCAACAAAAAAAACCCTGTTATTTTAGGGCAGAATTTTTTTTTTTTTTTTTAATGAAACTGTATTTTTTAATTCAAACACAGAGAGAATGGAAGACAACACTCAGTTCACTTTCAGGCTCACCTAATTAGAAGTCTACGCTTTCAATTATTCAGTAGCCCTGAACTCTCAAATCTGTGCTGCTTTCAGTGCTATGAAAACCAGCTTGCTTTTTGAACAATTCTAGCCAACAAATCTGATGAAGATATAGTTATCTTGAGAATGGAGGGAGGTGAGAGTAGGTCTGAAATGGAAGATAAGGAAGAAGCTGCTGATGGGTGTTAGTACAAAAGTGAAATATGAATCTTATTTACTTTGGGATCTGCTGACTGATTTGCTGCCTTAACTATATGCTCTCACTAGCTTACAAAAACATTCTCTCCTCATAGCCAGATCTTCTGTGACAGGGGCCCTTTCTGTTTCCTTTATCAGCTCACACTGAAACATGCTTCTCAGAATGGTCTCTGGTGCCCCAGTGCCCCAGATGCCGCTCTGTGCACACCCAAAGCTGTGTGTACTTCAGCCCCAGCAAGCTGCAGAAGCGGGAATGCCATCTCTCAGAACCTGCAGACCTAGATCATAGGAGATCTTGATTCAAACAAAGATACCACAGAGATCGGGAATACCTCTAGGCATGAGTGGATGAGGACTTGCATGCAGACCAAATCCCCACTGGGATTTCAGCATGTCTAGGGGTATTTATTTTTGTGCTTTCAAAGAATAGGACAATTTATTATTAGAATATCTTTGTGTCACATATTTAGTGATACCTGTTCTGACTGGGTATCCAATATGGGAGAGACCACTTTATATTCTTTTCCCATGTCTTTATACCTCAATTATTTGTTCTTCGTAAGGGAGACAGTGACACCTGCTTTATATTACTTCTTGTCAGCTGGTAGGACAAGAATATATTTTTTAAAGTTTATTTTGTGCTCTTTAGTCTGATGTGGTCCCAGACAGGAATTCAAGAAAGTGTTCTTTATGCATAAATACCGTAAATAAAATGTGGCTAATTGCGTCACAAAACAGAAAGTGTTAATTGAACATCTGCTATGACAATCTTGTCTTAAGCAGGATACCTAGCCGAAAGGAGATGCTAATCACACAAAATTTTGGAACAGACTAAGCTTATCTTGGGGTGAGTCTGCCAAAAGGAAAGTGATGGTAAGACAAACTGTTGAGAGTGTATTTATAGTCTCTTTTGATTATGCTGTGCTGGTCTCCTGTGCACCTGGGCTGGCAAAGGAACAGTCTTATTATACGTGAGCATTGTCCAGACACCAAGACATGAGTGGGAGGAGAGAAAGGTGTGGATTACTTCCACGTATAAAGCTAGACAGGCACGGAACTAAGCTATAGGATGGCACTTGTGATTGGAGACAGAAAAAAAAAGGGTGAAACCTTGTCTGATGAACAGCAACATCAAAAAGTAGGAGGAGAGCTCACGTCCTGCTAGATTTATACAGAACTCCCAATGATGTGAACGGCAGTCTGAGAACAGAATAACGTGTAGGGGAAAAAGAATCTGAAAGAGGTCATTGTTTAGCAAATGCCTATAAAATAAATTTAAATGCATATCCTACTATGATTCATCTAAGACTTGATTTAAAGTTCACTGATGTCTGAGGGAGTCTCTTTACTGACTTTTGTGGGCTTTCAAATCACGCACTGAAAACGATGCTCATTTCTTCTGAAAAGGCAACAGTTTGCTGCGAGTCAAAAATTATGATTTCCTGTAATTTTCTTGAAATGTAAAATCAAAAGAAAACTTTGAAGCTACATTTATAAGCCCATCGTTTAATCTGTGATACACAGTGTTTATGTCTGTGATGGAAAATGACAGTAAGAGAGCATTCTAGAATGCTACTGTAAAAGCACAATCTTTCCATAGATGAATTTGCGCACTGGTGCCATTAAACTCTGCCTCATGAACATCTCGTATTGTATATCCTGACTTTAATCCAGATTCAGAAACACAGAAATGCCTTAAAGAAACTGCTTTTTAATTCTCTCTGGGCTCCCTCAGGACTAAAATTTAAGGCTTTCAATTTGTGTAATATTTTGCCTATGGATTTATAATTTTACTTTCTTCCTCCCTTTGTTTAGAAATTAGGTTGAAATAATGTTACTTTTGTAGTTTAAGGGAATGGGTCAGATTCTCATGGAATGATGTCTTCTTAATAAAGCATCTGACTCAGTATTTCTTACTGCATATTTTTATTGTGATTTTTTTTAATTAAGAGATGTGTGGGTGAGTGGCATTCCTTTATTCTCAGTTGCACTTTGAGGTACTGTAGTAAAATTCTTCTGACATCCTTACACAATTAAATAGCCCCAGTGGGACTTCCTTTTACAGGTTAACAGCAGCTTTTTTTTTCTGGGAATTTGCAGCTTCACTGCAGTTTGACAGTGACTTCAAAAAGTCTCTTTGGAGTAACTCTTTCTTCCTTCCGTTACAAGGAAATGCTTCATTCTGTACGTTAGATGTGCTAGAGCAGATGACATGAAAGGAACTTTTTAAACTGAGAAATATACTGCTGTTTTCTTTCTTATACTTGACAAGATATTGAATATATCTGTGAACTTGAGATTTCCACCAGCGCTTGAGAATAGTATGAAAACAATCTTTCATTGCTATTCTGTGAATGGACATCTGCATCCCTTAAACCAAATAATGAAAAGCCCATTTATACACATCTCTCTGCATCAAAAGCAGTGTGACCAGCAGATCAAAGAAGGAGATTCTCACCAATGAGACTGTGCCTGGAGTGCAGCTCCAGCTCTGTGGTCTGCAGCACAGGAAGTACATGGACCTGTAGAGAGAAGAGACACAAAGTTCAGATCAGAGGGCTGGAGCACCTCTCCTGTGAAGACAGACTGGGAGAGTTGGCACTATTCAACCTGGAGAAGGCTCCAGGGAGACCTTAGACCAGCTTTTCAGTATCTAAAGGAACTTGCGAAGGAACTGGAGAGGAACGTTTTGCAGGGGCATGTAGAGATATGACAAGGGTTAAAGGTTTTATACTGGAAGAGGGTGGTTTAGATTGGCTATTAGGAAGAGATTCTTTACTGTGAGAGTGGTGAAGCACTGGATCAGGTTGCCCAGAGCAGCTGTGGATGCCCATCCCTGGAAGTGTTCAAGGTCAGGCTGGATGGGGTTGTGAGCAGCCTGGTGTAGCAAAAGGTGTCCCTGACCATGTCAAAGGTTGGAACTACATGGTCTTTAGGGTCTCTTCCAAACTCTTCTACGATTCTATGATTTTGTGCTATCACAACTTCTAGAGAGAACATGCATTATATGCAGCTGCTGAGAACAACCCCAAGTCAAGGCTGTCTCTTGAGGTGTGCTCAGGCACTGTCCTGGCAGCACTTGTTCCAGCCCAAAGCCTTGCCAGGGACTGTACAAACAGCACTGGACATAGTCTCACTCTTGATCCATGCCATGTCCCTGTTTCATTCACTTGTACACATTCAGAGATAGTAACAGAATGAATCAGACCATTCTGCTAATAACCAGTCATGGTCTGAATTTCCCAAGGGGCCTATTTATCTAAGTAGAAATAGAGCATGAAACAACAGGTTATTTTTTTAAGGAAAATTTTCCTTTTCTAGGTTAAGTGCTAGGTGGTTTTTTTGAAAGGATGATCAATTTTATGGCTCACAGTAATTCATTGTGCTAGAATTACCTTCTAATATTTTTATATTGGTTGAAACAGATTCTTTTACAGCTAGGATATCACATAAGCCAACCATAAATTATCATCTATGTAGCTATATACAGTACCCATATGGTAGTTTCCTTAAGTTTGTGGACATTTTAATTTAATTTTATTTTTATTGAATCATGGTGTCACATTTAGCTGAAAGATATTGTTCTTCAAATATGCGTGAAAAAGAAAAACAAGAAGGCAAAAGCTATTTTGACTTCCAAATAACCTACATTCATCTATATTTTTTCTGAGCTGGATTTCCTCTGAGTTTTCTTAGGCAATGTCTTTTACTACTTAGTAGCCCTGTGAGGCCTGAACCACTCTGCCCCATTGGAGCAGCCCAGGGAAATTTTCTTCTCAGGAAAAATGAAGGACATTATAATAAATTGTCAACACCTTTTAATTAAATAATGAAATCTGCCAAACAGTTAGAACTGTTGGAGTGACACTGGGCACTTCATCTCAGGCCACAGGGAGAAGACAGTAGATCCTTGCACCTTTTCTTGGCTGAATACACAAAAAGGACAGATGGTGATCTGGAGCTTTCCCGGGCTATACTGTTATAGGAAGGGTGAAAGGGAGTATGAGTATAACGATGTAACCCTTGGCACTTTCCCTCAAGTTCAAAGAATGGGACAATATTAATTTCTGATATAGATATAAACTCAAGAATTGAAAACAACGGTCATATCTCTAGACACAATAATTAGCTGTCATAGTTACTGCTATTCAGAGAGTGTTAAAATTGAGATTCTTAACTAAGAATAGATCCAGCACTACAGAGATAATAAACAGCAGGATATTTCTACTTTCAGATTTATGACCTTATATTCTAGAAATAATACAGCAGTTTGGATTTCTCACCCTGTGGCAGACAGCCTTGAGTTGTACTACTTATGTCTTTACCACCTGTTGAGAGCACCTCATATTTTTGTTTTAGGGCTGCTTTACAGGTGGAGAGTTTCTGTGCAGCCACACAGATGCAGCATCTGCCAAATGTTCATTTGTGGGACATTTGTCCACTGTAAGAGGAACTTTGAGTATCTTAGAGCCAGGGAGTGGCTGAGGCTGGCAGACAGTCTGGACACAGACAATATGAGGTGAGATCTCTTACATTCATCCAAACAGAATAGCAGGCACCTAATTCCATTCTCAATCGCACAGAAACCTTGTAAAGAGAGATTAATCTTGTTCCAGAATGGAGCAAAGTGTAAACTTTTTGCTCTTTTGTAAAAGGAAAAAACAATACTATCTACATACTGAATTAAAATAAAGGAATGGTTTAATTTTAACTGTGGAGCTCCAATATTTTTCTAAATTGTACTAGTTTCTGGCAAATTTCCTCTTGGCAGTTTTTTCAGGTAGAGGTGTTTGATGTAATAACATGAGTTTATAAATAAATTTGTTCAGATTCAAAGTGAACTTGATGGGATAAATTTATTGTTTTGTTACAAACCCCACAAATTCCTAGAATAACAGGATTTTTTTCACTGTTACTAAGTCTTGCTAGGAATAATATGATGGGACAGAGGAGGAATATGGCCACATCATTTAATGCATTTATTTATTCCAGACTATATAAAATAAAATGAAAGAAAATGGTTTGTGTATTATAGGAAGAGAGAAGTGCTTTTCTTCTCTATTAACTGACTAGAACCTGGAAATTCTTTATCAAGACCTGAACTAAACTCTTGCTACATGAGATAGTTTCCTCCACTTGTGAAATGCTTTTGAAAATTACATGTTTCATATCAGAATAGATCCCTGGCAGTTATTAAGAATAAATAATTGGATAAGGGAATATCAACTGCCTCAACAAATCCCACTACTTTAAAAAATGCTCACCTTGTCTAGTTAACTGGATTAATATTCTGAGAATATAATAGTGCAAATGAGAAAACTTGAGTGCAGAAATTGCACTCCCATACTCAAGCCACATAGTGTTCAATAATGAAACTGGCACTTCTGCTGGGAGTCAGGAATGTTTCAGACTCACAGAGGTGGTTGCTGCAATACTAATGCTTTTAAGGCGACTTTTTAATTGAATCAGTATGATTCAGATCCACATTGAATGTAGGTGTGAAGATGGAATCTCATCTTGAAAAGCAAAGAAAATAATATGCACAGCATGTCCTCAGCCCAAGAGTGCCTCAGGCACTCCAAGAAAAATGCAAACTCCCTCTCTTCCCCAAATCCAGCCTTAAAATTCAGGTTGAGAAAAGCAAATGAAGAGCTGGTAACTAGGAATGGTTTTTTATGTGTATGTATGGCCTGCCTTAAAACTCAGGGAAAGAAGACAGAATTAAGATCTAGGAACTAGGACTATTTATATATTTATTTTTGTGTGTCTTTGTTCTCAGGTGAACACAACACACATTAGTGTCAGGTGTTTCACACTGCAGTTATAAAAACAGTTTTCCCCCAGCTTTTGAAACACAGAACAAATTTATATGTTAGCAGTATCTCTATTCTCATTTTTCAAGTTCTTAATTCCTTTTTCTTTAAAAAAGCATCCTCCATAGGAGATGAATGGCCTTGGAATGCCAGCTCAGTTGGATCCGAGTGAAACTAAGCTTTAATTCCTTAACGTAGAAAGAAGGAAGTTGAAATACAGAAGAAAAAAAAGGTTTTGAAATGTGTCTTGCATTTATGAGGAAGCTATAGAAACCACGTCAAGAAGAAAATGACCCTTAATCTCACAAACAGGGTGAGTAAATCTGTCTTTTGTTTATTGGGAATGAATAACTCTAGGATTCCTGGAAGAAAAACAGAGAAACGTGGTCTGTGTTTAGTAAGGGTAAAGACCCTCAAGTCAAGGTGCAAAAGCCCCGTTAGCTGTGCTTTGGCTGCTAGTGCCACGGAGTCACACCTGCTTGGATGCCAGGAGCTGTTTTCTGCACAGGGAAGCTGACTCACCCGGCACGGCCCAGCCCAGCCGACTGCATAGTGCTCCAGGACATCATCACTCAAGGGAGGGCACCATCCGTTTGATCGCTGATTTATCCTTTTGTGTCATACGCCGAGGCTTTTTTCATGTCAGTCTCCATGGTGATGAGTTTGACCGTGACCCCCGGGACAGCAGAGGGTGGTTCAGAGAGCTCACCTGGGCAGATTTACACCGCTGCTGTGTATCACAGGAACCCGCCACAGCGAACTGTTGACACGTTGAACTGCCCAAAGTCGCTTCCCATTTGAAGTATAAAAATGCATTTTCTCATCTGGTAGGCAATCCAAACTGCTAATTACTGGCAAAAATGTTTCCTTTTTAGCTAAACAACCAGTGAATAGAAGTTACTCTTACTTTTTCACCAAGGCTATGAAAAAGGAGCTGACCTAGAACGTACCTAAAACTCTAAACCCAGATTCGCTGCTCTAAGTTATATACCTCAATCTCTGCCTTTGCTTTTCCCTCATTATCCAAATTATATAGTAAATCAAAGAGAGAGAGGTCAACTAAATTACATAAAATTGCAAAGCAGGTGTGAGGGGTGAAAACTGAATGTCAGTTTGACTGTCAGAGCTGATACTATTTCATATACTGGGAGAACTCAATATTCTGGAAGAGTGCATGGCAGTGAAACATCAGAAAAATTATTTATTAAATTAAAAAAATGCCAGTGTAGACAGTGTAAAATCACAGTAATTTTCATTCTGTTTTGGGTAGGATGCTGTGTTTTCTTCTATTAATCAGGATTTTCAGTAAACTGAGATTCTCAGGAAAGAGCAAAATATTTTGTACCTTTTGCTAGTGCAGTTGAAAAACAGAAAAATTGCCATCATCTTTTTACGGGACTGAGTAACTGTGCAGACTTTGCTTAGGAGGAGAAGCTTTTATAGCAGTTTGGGGACAGAATCGTTAGGTGACCATGAAGATCTCAGGAAGCTTATTTCCCCCATCACATCATTATGGTAATCTGCTGTTACTAAGTTCCTCAATTAATGATAGAAATATGTATGTACCTTTGTATTATGCATAATATGTGTATTTCATGCATTTATGATATTACATGAACATATTGAAACACAAAACCTTAGTGACAACACAAACCAGTCTAAATGTGTATAAGACAACAGTCCTGAAAATCAACATTTAATACCAATATGTGATGGATTTCTGACCGTATGAACCCCCTCCCTTTCCTGTCCTGAAAACTTTGGATTGTAAGCAGGGACTCTGCTAACTATGTAGGTTTTAGCTGTTATCTGTTTAGATTCTAGAGGTGGATGTGTGTGGTTAAACATTCCTGGATTTTCCAAACCTTAGAAGCATATTGAGAAATCAGTATATAGATTCCCACACTGTTGAATTCCCAGAAATGCTGATCGTTTCACAAAATGCAATGAAGCTTCGCAAAATGTGCTGTTTGATGTGTTTGGGACTTCTCTGAGTATGATTTATACACCTGGTATTTACCCCTGATATGAAGATGGGTTATGGATTTAGCATACAAATTTTCTTTCACACAAATACTTTCAATAATCTCTTGTGTAAGCACTATCGTACCTGGTAAAGTTTAATACAGTGTCTTGCATATGTTCAATGTAGAAGGAAAATACAGGCTTTTAGACCTTGAGCTGAAGATGTGTTCAGTGAGTTGACTTGCATATAATTACTGAAACCACTAATATTGGGAGTTGTGATCATAGGCAGATTTTACCCATGCAAACAGATTTGAAAAATTATTTTGATTATGATGGAATTTGGGCAAGCATGCATCATGGAGCACATCAGACATAAATTAGGTTGCTTTTCATTAATCACAGATCTTCTGTTTTATCTGACACTGTGGAAATGCATTTATACCAGACAATCTTCCATCATATGGTACAGAATTAGTTTCATTTGACATTGCACTATTTAACTTCTGGAGTGTGCACAAATGTGATGTCGGTATTTGTCATGACACACGGCATTTAAAAGGCAGAAAATATACACGTGCTTGTTTTGTGGAAATTTATGCATGCAGCTTTTCTTTGGCCTTTTGGATGGTATTTGTCTCAGAATTAAATTATCTAGATGGAGGTGTCCATATGTGCTAGGTGTCTAAACTCCCAGTACAGTCTGAGGAGACAGGGAGCTCAGTTCATCCACCCACACTCAGCTGCCTGGTGTCATCTGCATGGATTGAGGATTTGCCCATCTGGCCTCCAACAAAACCACGGGTCTCCCACAGGTCTGCCACCCCTGTGTCTCTCAGGGACATGTGAGGCTGTCTCAGATGTCACCAGACAGCCCCGTTTATGTGGCACCTACGTTCTTAACCCTTCATCTCCACTGACTGAAGAGGGAGATCAAGGCACCATCTCCCACGAATCAACCTGTATTCAGACATCCTTGTTCACATATCTTCATCTTGAAATGCACTGTACCTTCAGCATTTCAGCCTTCTGGGACAACATAAATGAAATACACGAAAAAGCAAATATTCATGTTCAGTCCTGTCGTAACACATCTCAAATTTTTAAAGGAATATAGCATGTTTTCTTACATTCATTACTATATATGAAGATGCCTTTAAAAAGATTTGTCTTTTATTGAACTTCCCTAATTTATGCATCACATGATCTTAGCTCACATTTCATCTAAAATGGTATCAAAAGAGATGAAAACCAGAAAAAATAATGATTTTTCTTATTTACTGTCATTATTTTACTGTGTTTAGGACTGTACTTCTTTCGTTAATCGCTCCGCTGCCCGGTGTGCCTCGGCTGCGCCGGTCGAAGGCAATCTCTCTGGGGACCTTCTCTGACCCCCAGAACCCGATCGCAGCCACAGCGAGCAGAGCCGATAGCAGCGTGAAGAGCAGGTGGCAACTGCGTGGAGAAGCCAAGCAGGGAGGACTCAGTAGCTCTGCATACCAACTAAGATTTATTCAGCTGATGGGGAGAGACTGAGTCAGGCCACCAGGAGTTTCACAGAGGAGGATCGAACCTCCTATGCTCTGCTCCGAGTGACCCCCCGAATACAGGTGACAGGGGGTTTCATACCCTCAGGGTCCCAGGGGTGGAGGCACAAACATGACCAATTGGGAAAGCCCAAGGGTGTGGTCCAGGGGTGAGGGACAGGTTACACAGCAAACGGGAGAACAGGGGAGGGGAGTTACACCTGTGAAGGCCAATGCATAACGAAATGATAGAGACCTTTCTAGAACTTGGGGCAGGGGTGAAAGGAGAATGACAGGGGAGAGAGAGATTCTCTCGCTCGACCAGGGGAGGGGACAGACAATTGACAGGGAGAGCATACAGGGTCCGAACAGGGGTACATAGAACAAACCAAAATACAATGAACCAATAAAAACCGCTGCATCATATTTCAAAATGGATTGAGTGAAAGAAACATAAACACTGTTGGTAGTGTACATCTTATTGTCAAAAGATATACTTCTTTCTATAATGAATATTTTCTATGAATTTTGAAAGAATATTTATTGTAAATTAATATTCAGTAAAATTTATTATTAACCTGGAAGGGCAAGAGTCAGAAAATATGCATAGATCTGCAGTAGGAAGAGATTTTCTTTATGCTCACTGTCAGCTTATTACTGCTACAGTGTTAACTCTTTGCTGGTCACAGGGAGGTACTTCCTCAAAATAACATTTTAAATCAGTTGTCACTGCTTTTAAGTATTGCAGCAGCTGGGATTTGACAGATACCTTCTCAAAATATTTTTTTTCTTTTTGATTATGTAAATATGTTAGCTATTTGTCTAGTGATCTGTAGTGACGTTTACTGAGGCAAATGACCAGTTCACCATGAGGAATAGTACCTAGTGGTTGGCATACTGTCTACCAGGGGCAACACAGAAAGAGTATTTCCAATTCAAGTACAAAATTTATGTTCAAACTTACCATTCATCACTAATACTAATGTGTATTTTTCTATTCTTTCCTGCTGAAGAATAAATTAAAAAGAGAAAAAGATATTTCAAGTATATGCCAAATTTAAAATAATGGACAAATCCAACATTTTTGTATTTCTTTATATTAGCAACATGTGACTGTAATTAAAAGGATTAATAATGCTCCTGGGTCACAAAAAATAAGTAAGATTTACATTTGACACTCTTTCAAAATGGTGTGAAAGTGGTGTTAAATACTCTTAAACTGCAGTGTCTGCTGTTGCAGAACAGAAGTATCCAGCTGCATGAGAATTGAAAGCCAGCTCTCCTGAAAGGGATAAATATCACAGTTAAATCTGTAATACACCACACATATTTGCCACAGAGAAAAATCAACTCTAACTTAGACTCCTACTAGAGACAAAGTAATGCATCAGGTAGATGGATAACTTCAATCAATACAGGGGATGTGTTTTATTAAATAGAAGGATTCCCCATCATGAGTACACCACTTCAGAATGTAGCACCGACAGCTCCTGTAGGCTCCCAAAGAAAACTTCCACTGGAGTTAACGAGAGCTTTCTGTGAGTAAGGATCATCTCATAGAAGGTAACTCTGCTGAGTACATTTAAATGCTAAATTCATACCACTGTTTTGTTTCTCTAGAGACACGGAGTGAAATTTAACCCCGAGTGCTGTATTTGAGAATGGAACAGAAAGTCATCAAATATGTATTTGTTTTCTTAGTAAATAGTATGGATAAATTGACAATACCCTAAGTAAATCAGCAGTTTGTAATTGTCCTGTAATGTCTTTCTGCATACTCCTGAAGCTTCTGGCCCTATCCTCATCCCAAACACCAGCCTGCCTGCTCTTACCTGGTACAGATGTACTGCCATGAAAGCAGCTCTGTTGGGAGAAGGGGGCAGGAGAATCATGAGCCTCACCCTCCACCTGTGTACCCTCTGCCCATGAATCAGGAAATGCATTAACACTTGATCTTACAGTTATCCAGTAGAGCACCACAGTCAGAACTCCCAAGACTGGGTCTGGGCTTGGATGTTTTGTAGCCTTCAAGGGAGCAGAAAAAATGAGAAACCAAAGTGTCCAGTCTGATGTCAGGTCCTTTCCTGAGCTCCTTGCAGGAATGTTGTATCCAGGCTTGTGCTTGGTTTGTCTTGCCTGGCTGGCCGGACCTCAGACCTGCTGTGCCACTATCAGTCTGTCACTGTGTCTATTCCTGGGCTATGTCAGCCCCACTTTTCTCTCAATCTTTAGGGAAGCAGAGACATACTGGGGAGGGCACTGCTCTGCTGTTGCCACAGCTCTTGGCTCCCTGTCACCTACAGGGGAGCTCAGCCTTAAACCTCCCTGACATGAGGATCACAGGCTGTATTGTTACTTATCTTGATCATGGGAAGTGCTCTTGCTTATCAGATGCTCAGAAAATGGATGTTTGATGCTATAGACAGGATCAAACAGGGCATTGGCCGGTGGATTTAAGATGTTCTCTCATTACTGGCAGCGTTTGATTATTGGTTTCCAGAATCTTTACCTGCACTTATGAATTAGGCAATACAAGATTAAATAGTTCTAAGCAATGATCACCTCACTAGAAGATATGCTGTGCAATGTGAAAAGTATATCCATTAAAAATTTCAGAAGAAGAAATCTTTTACTGAGTGCTCGTAAGTTGTCAGTGTCATTGCCAAGGAGGAAAAATAACTTCCTAGCATTTAAACTACCATCTAACTATAAGACAACTAGAATGTTAACTGTAGTACCACACTGACAGCAAGTTGAGGAAGGTGATGCTGCTCCTCTACACAGCACTGGTAAGACACATCTGTAGTGATCAGACCAGTGCTGGACTCCCCAGTACAGGAGAGGTATGGACATAGTGGAGACAGTTCAGCAATGAGGCTGGACTGCTGAATATGGTTGGAACATCTGTCATTTCAGAAGGGACTGAGAAAGCTGAACTTGTTCAGCCTGGAGAAGTCTCATGGGGTATCTTAACAATGGATACAAATCTCTTATGTGGGAATTAAATGTCTTCCTCAGACTCTTCTCTGTTGGTGACCAGGTAAAGAACAACAAGTGATGGATGCAACTTGAAATACAGGAAATTCGTTCAAACAAATGAAAATTCTTTCTTACTGTGAGAGTAGTCATTATACAGAAGCAGATTGCCCACAGTGGTTGTGGAGTTTCCATTCTGGGAGCTATCCAAACTCCAAATGGGCACAGTCCTGAGTAACCTCTCCTAGTGGCTCTGAGCTGTGGGTTTGACTTCCTGTCCCTCCAATTCTGTTTCTTCACACCTGGCCAGGCTCTTTCCAAAACCACTTAGCTCTTAATAAATGAGCTTCTGTGACAGGCTCTGTTTATAGGAGTATTATTTTTTTGTAGCTATCTCTCCTGTTAGTACAGAGCATTCAGAGTTTCACTCCTATGTATGTGGCCTGCAATAGCAAATGGATGTTTCCAGGCCTTTCCTTTCAGGAAGCCCTCTGCTGTCACTGTTACTCAGCCTGAAACCATTTGTGTTCCAATATTGCTCACTGCTTGATGTAGCCACAATAATCTTTCTAACTATTTTCATTAAAACTGTTTTACCACAGGAATTTAATTTTTTCTCTTTTATTTCCCTATGACTTACTGACATCAGACTGGACACTTCGGTTTCTCATTCTTTCTGTTCCTGCCAATGCTACAAAACACCCTATCCCAGTTTCAGTATTTCTGACTGATGTGCTTTTCGGGATAACTATAAGGCCAAGTAATGAAAGCTTGATCTGGCACATTCCTTCCTGAGCTATAAAACACTATCTGTGTGTTTTCTAAGAACCAGGACAGTTACAGGAATACAGAGTCAGAATGAGTATCAGAAAGGTTTCTGCTGCTTGAAATAAAAAGTCCATTGTCTGAAAACAGAAAGGGCACAAAATTTTCACCTTATTCAGTACTACCACTTCTTCATGGTGCTGCTAAGCATTAGCACACAGGCATTTTTCTTTCCAGTGTTTTTATGGTTTTGTCTTTCAAAGCTAAAAAAACCATCAAAGAACATTTCCAAGGTGGTAGCAATGCTGACAGTTAAACCCATGATTTTTGTAGCTTTGTCAGGCAACAACATCTGGTACAACAATCCTACAAAGTACAAAGCAATTTCTAATTGTTGTCATGTGTTCTGGAAAGAGTGGCCTGGTTTAGTACAGGTTAAAATAAAAATAATTCATTTTTCATGATTCAGGAAATAAGAAATAAAAACAGATGCTGAGAATTGATGTCTTTTCAGCAAGAATATCCCTGCAAATTGAGATAAGGACAGCTTTGTTTGTGTTCCCATTTCGATAGCTGATAGTAAGAATGAAGATGGACTTGCTGACTTCTCTAGGAAAATCTGTTGTCCTCACAGAATTCATGTCATAAACACAAATGTGAAAGAAATGAAACCAAATTGCCCTGAAAAATATCTCATTCTTACACTGAGGCCCAAACTGGGGCGGGGAGGGAATCATATGCATATGGCAACGTGCATGCAACCAGAATGCCATGGATGGGAGGAGACCCTGGTTTCTCACATCCCACAACATTGGCATTTTGGATAACATCTGCTGCACAACCACTCTGAGCTGGGATTGAGCGAGGGTGGAACATGGTTCATCTGCGTATATCTGCATCCTCTCCCTGCTTTTCCCCACAAAGCTTCTCCCTTCTCAGCATCCTTAGCAAGAAGTAATCTAAATGTGCTGGGATTACCAGGGCAAGTTGAGTTTGCCAGTTCATTCAATGACACATATCAGCCTCAGAGGGAAAAGTGATTCACATTTTGCTCTGGACTGCAGATTTGTGCTAACAAACAGGTCTGTGTTGGTCTCACCCCTGGCCTTATATACATTTTAGGCTTGTAAGGCATTTTACACTTTTAAGAGTTTGGGGAAAGGGAATGTAAACAAAAAAATGAAATGGAACAAACTGCCTGGGGAATACATTTGGTAAAGTGTATTGTATTCTGGTTGTATTACAACTTTTCTTTAAAAACCATATTATATAACTATGTAAAAAGCTTAGTGAAAATCTTTAAGGTATCTCAAAATAACCCCTGTCACTTGTGCTCCAGTACATATGTTTGCAACACTGAAATGTGAACAAAAAAAATCTATAAAATACTTTGAATAACATCCTGTGGGATTGCAAAGTCCTGCTTGCCTGGAAAACTAGATACAACTTTAATAGTGTTCCCATGGCTACCACTGTGCTGTGTTTGCTAATAAATCTCAGGAATCTGAAAAAAAATAATAGGAAAGGGTCACATATTTCTGCATATAACTAGGAAACGGAATTTTACTGATTTGCATACTCAGCTTTATTCACTGTCACTGGTTTTGCAGTGTTGTCTTTCCCCTGCTCTTTCCAGTTCAGCTGAAATACTACATCATTTGCTCAGTGCACCATGACCCCCCAAGAAGAAATGATTCTGACTGTTCCTCTTTTACCCTGAGCAAAGTGAAATACATCCTTCCCTTGCTCCTGTTAATTGAGGAAATAATCAAGCTGCCTGTTGTCTCATGAACAGGAAAAAAACCCTGAAATAGACTTTTCCTTTATCACTGTACACTTCAAGAAAAACTAGGGATTGCAATTGTATTCCGTTTTGCATTTTATTGTCTTATTTTTATTTGTCAAGTTCTGTCAGTAGGCTTGTCTTTTACAAGGCGGAGGAAAAAAACCCTGCTATCCTAAGGAAATCAAATGTATATAAATACTAAATATGTATTAATTTAGCTGCTATTTTACAGACCTCACTGCTCGCAATGAGAAGTTGTAAAGGTTCAGTCCTAACATCCTCCTGTGCTTTTCTTGAAAGCACAGATGTATACCAGAGGAATATTATAAGGATAAGGATGTGCAGGCATCCTAACCATTTAGGAGAGGTCAAGTTTCACAAAGAAAAGAACATATGGAGAACAAAAGATACAATCAGTTTTGTTACTCTGTACATAGATTATGAGATGTTGACCTGGAATCAGCATGAAAAGTGGCATGATATCAACAGGTCCAAAAAGAATATGACATGAAAAGCAGGAGAAAGTGGAAGGAATGGACAAAATGAAAATTGGCAACCACAGAAATGTTGCAGCAGCAATCTAGGTGAAGGTGCAAGGTGAAAGGACACTGTGGCAGTTTAAGGCAGAATCAACTACACTGATATACCCAGATGGTTTTGTTAGGGAGCACAAGAAAAGACAAAAGAGATCTCATCCATGTATACTGCTTAAAACCTAGAGGGGAATAACAAGGGCTAGAAATAATTATGAATTTTTGAAGCCCCCATATGATAATGGGGAAAGCAAATGAGAGTAAAGAATGAATGCAGAGAGGGAGATCTTTTCAATGTGGAGTTAGAAAGATACTGGAAAATCTGTCACATAAGCATATATGTGCATGCATATGTTGACATGAACTCAAGTACAAAAATTTGAAGATAGTCTGATTATTTTGAATAATATCATTCAGGATCAGGAATAATAGAAGGGAAAGAGAAATGAAATTAATATAAGTGGAACCCCATGAGGCTTCAGCGTTAAGTGGAAGGGAGGGGAAGGAAGGCAATTTTGAGAAAGATGCATTTGAAGGGTGTTTAAAGAGGATCAACAAAACTGAAGTGCCATGCAGGATTAAGGCAGAGAAAATGATAGGTTTTGCTGAATGTAGCCAATAGACTGAGATGGATGAGAGTAGAAAGGAGGTCTATAGAGAGAAGAGGTCACAGCTGACCTTGGTAAGGGGTGTTTCAGTGGAGTGGAAATAGCAGAGAGCAGCTTAGGGGGATCTGAAAGGCAGCAGAATGCAGAGAGAGCCAGAAAAAGAAAAAGAAAAAAGAAAAAGAAAAAGAAAAAGAAAAAGAAAAAGAAAAAGAAAAAGAAAAAGAAAAAAGAAAAAGAAAAAGAAAAAGAAAAAGAAAAAGAGGAAAAGGAAAAGAAAAAGAAAAAGACAAAGAGAAAAAAAGGTAGCTTGAATTAAAAATTATGGGTGACTGTAACTGAAGAGCAACTGGGAAGGTGGAAGTGAGTGGGAGAAGAAAAAGGATAACAGATGAAAAAGATTCCCATGCCAGGGATGCTGGCAGAGGACAGACAAAATATGTTGTGTGTGTAGGCAGGGAGACTGGAGCTGAAAAGGAGGCAGATAGTATATCATCTCAACAGAGGCTGAATGATATCTAGTCAAAGTATAATTCTTCATGCTGTGTTGTGCTATTCTAAGATGTGACAGAGTTTAACACAGCAGAAAAGGATGAAATTTAATATATTTTTCTTAAATTTGTGAGAAAAAACTATTAGTCCATTTAGTCTGCCCTTGAAGACAACACTGATTTAAGGGCCATTAAAATTCAGGTAGGTATCCTTGCAAAGAGCACGGTACAAACAGAAAAAGGCATCTGGAGGGACAAAAGTGGCATATGGAGAACTCATCGAGAAATGCTTGCCTTTATCACAAAGCTTTTCTAGTTTCAATGTTTCCTGTTCCATACTCAGATGAAAATAAAATGTTACTGAGCTTCTTTCTAATAAAAGAAACAGAAAAATTCAACTCAGAAGTAGACTCTGTTCATTTTCTATCTGCGTGGCAGATTCCGTTTCAAATCTGTTTGTGTATACACACGCAGTTTTTGTGTACATTTGATTTGAGTTGATTTGAGAATTCTAAAAGGAAAAACAAAACAAAAACAAGGCATACATAATCTACCAGAAGATGATATATAAAACTGTCTTTTTCAAAATTTTTTGCAGTTCTTGAAGAAGTTTAAAATTTGATCTGCAGGTAAAATGGCTGGCTAGCTGTCAGACTAGCTACCTTCTGCAGCTGGAACACTAAGGTTTCTTATTTCCTCTATCCCTAAAATATATTGAAGACACAGTCTGCAATTCCTTGTGAACCAGTACTGTTCTTAGGACAGAAATGTATTTACTGACTTCACAGAAAGAGGGTGCAGTCCTAACTATTTACCGAGAGAAGCAGTAATGGAAAACAGTGTACTTGACTAAAGAAACTGAGTATTAGTCTTCTTAAGTTTTTATATGCCTTTTCTGATTGAATAAATACATATAAGTTTCATGTTTTTATAGCAGTTCTTTATAAAAACATTCTTTCTACCTAATGATCCAGGTTTTACAGTCCTGCCTTTAACAGAGCGTTTTTAGAGAGGCATGGAAATCAGATTGTCCTTATAGACCAAGCAATACATTCCTTATTTCCCAAGCCTGTCCAGCAGTCACAACACCTCCCCACTTGGAAACTATAATTAGAGTAATGGTTAACTGCATAGACTTACTGTCAAGTCATTTGTCATTCCAAAATTATAACTAAATCAGCAACTTATCTCCAGTTACAATTTCTTACTTCTTTGCAAGGTCTTCTTCTATTAATTTCAACATTGATTATGTTGCCACAAATTTCCCTAAAGATTATATCTGCAAGTTTTAAATTGCTGAAATAAGAAAATATAGAGGATAACAAGTGCAATGCAAAGAAAACACATCTCCTTGCCTGCTGCCTGTTAGCTGGAAGCACATCTATTGGCAATATGCCTTATGTGCTAGCCTTCCAGGAAGTTTAATATTTTAGTGAATCAGAAATTCAGAACCAATTAGGCCCTTTCAGATATTAAGCTCAGATATAAAAGGTCTCAGACATTTTACTTTACCTTAAATAAATATTACTTTTGCATCCATATTGACACACTGAGGTGTTGAGCAAGGCGGGGGTGGGGATGGTTGAGTCATATTTCTCCTTCATGTGAACATTTTCACACTAAACAGTGGACGTGATGAAAGGCAGGTTCCTCTGCTCCCTCCCTCATGAATCCATCCCTGATTGAATGCTATTTTATTTTACAGTGTATGGATATATTTTAAAACTGTTTAAATTTGGAATTTTAGCTGGTACTGTTTACAGCCACACGTGAAAGATGAGGAGTTCAGTTTCTCTCATCTCTCCTCTGAAAAGAAAAATGTTGTCCTCATTCTATTGAACATTGCAAAAGTCTTGTATGAGGCAAAACCTTGCAAGTTGCAGAGAGCTGAGGATCATGCTTAGACTGTCTTTCTCACAAACCCGTCAAAGGCATGGAAATGAGTAGCACCTAAATGAAAAGGGGAAATTTCCAAATGGAAGATAAACCAAATACTGAACGGTTAGTGCAGAGCAGTAGAGACCACTCCTTTCTGTAAATCATCCAAAGGATGGAAATAGACCAGCCATTCCCTTGATGCTTTAAGGAGTGCAAAATTAATTCACTCCTGAGATCCCAAACAAAGTCGCATTCAATTAACTGCTATGTGTGGCTGCTGAAGAGGGAATGATCTATCTGAGCTACACTTGGAAAGAGTTAATTTGTAGATGAAGACAAAATGAGAAACACCAGGAAAGTAAACACTGGAGAATGACTTAAGATGGACTCAAAAACAGAGCGATTCTCCTGTGTATATGCTCACAACCCCCCCCCAAAGGAAGTCGCATGCATGATACATCGAAAGGAAACATAACCTGAAGTTCATATTTTTAGTGATAATCATTATTTAAAGATTGTAATACTGCATTTTTAAGCACTGATATTTACTTGCAGTTTAAGAAGTGGAATGTGGATTTGGAAAAAAGAAGTACCACATGAAACAAGCAATTAATTATCTTTTGTTTAAAATTATTATGAAAAATATAGGCTTAACTATTGAGGTGGAAAAGGCATGATAACATGTATTTAGAGACTGAACTGAAAATAAAGAAGATAAAATTTAAAGATAAATTAAACTAAAGGATATTAAATTAAGATCTAAATTGTACTGTGTCAAAAATTAAGAGCATATTATTTACAACTTATTAAGATCCGAAATCAGTGGATCCAGGTACAGATTTGTAATTAAATTTAAGGTTGTATAGATAATATTCCTTGAGCTTTGATAAAGGTGCTTAAAGACAAGAAATTGATACACGTATTTACGAAGCATATAGAGTAACATTGGCATACTACCCCGTGGCCTTAATAAAATATAAGAAGCTTTAAAGCCTGGGATTCAATTAACATATGGAACAAATAATGATCAACCTTTCAAAGAGTAAAGATGTTTGATGAAATAACCCAAACCTCTAATGGTGATGAAACAGCATCAGATGGAACAGCAGATGAGAAGAAATAGACAACACGGCTGTTTGGAGCTGGGAGTATGAAGAGCTGATTTAAAGCCCAGGAGATCCCATTCAAGGATCCCACACTTCCTTCAGCATTTATTTATGTTTACTTCCATATGAAGAAAAAAATTAAGAAATTCCAGACACATTGTCAAGCACTGAGATAGCTCACAGGAAATTCTGTTTTCAACAACAATGGCCCATTAAGAACAATTTCCAGAGATATGTCAGCCCTCCATCTTTAAATCAATTTTAACATATTTCATTGATGCTATATAGCAGTAATTAATCAGAATATAGGCAGTACATACAAAATCTGTTATGATTATGGAGTTACATTCAGTAAGCAAACTTGTACCCTTATCAGAAAATGAAATATTTGCTAAGATAAGTTTCTTTAGAAAACTACCACACTGCTGGCAGCAGTTCTTACTAACTCAAACTGTTATCTGAAGCATTATTACGTCTTAGTTTTAATTATTAAGTACTCTACAGTTAAATGAATCATTATACTTACCTCATGAATATTAGGAAAACATTTCCAGTTTTCTAATACACTAAATTTTATCTTGAAAATCTTTATATTATGAAGACAAAAGTTTGAGTTGTCTCTTCTAAGACTCCAGGATACAAGACAACTCTACTAATGTTAAAAAATGTGATTCTAGAAGGTGTTGTTTAGCATCATCTGAAGTTATCAGTGGAGAGCAAAATGCTTATAATTAGGATATGAGTATTTTTTTACTTATTTTACTGAACACAAAGCCATCATTAATATTTTTATTATCTCCATCTAATAGTGGGCACATAGCACTGAATTTTGTTTAAAGACATCTCTTTTAATTTTCCTCATCCCCGATAAACTTTTCCCTATAATTTCAGCTTCTTTTATCAAAATTTGTTCTTCAGACAGAGTAGTTTATATTGATTTGTCTTTCCTCCTTCTAAAATATAGGGTTTTTTCTAGTCATTTGTTTACTTGGTTAAATGTGGGGAAATTGCCACCTTTTTAACTATAAAATCTTAAGTTTCTGTATTCTCTTTAATAAAAATTTATAATTCTTACTCCAGCTTTTTTTCCTAAATCTGCCTTGGTCAACTTCACTTACAATTTCCCTCAATTTTCAAATTTTTCTTAAATTGATTGGACAGTCTACTAAACAATCAATGAAGAATTAAAGTTGCATAATTGATGTGTCTGTGCAGGCCTGAATTTAATGTTCTGATCTGCAGTACAACGTTACAGCCTTACCTGGTAAATTACTTTTGATAAAATGCTAGAGTTTTGAAAAAACACCTCAAAACACTAGACAGCCAGTTTAATTTTCAGTGATATTTATGGATTTTGTTGGTTCTTAACAAGGACACAGAATAAAACCTTAAAAGGGAATAAAATCTTAGGATTAAAATATGGTGACCAGAAAACTGATCACTTTGTATCTGTAAATTAGAAGGAACTTACTCTAGGAAAAGACATCAACACCTTTCTTATGTCTATTACTAGACTTCTAATATTGTAAACCTACGTTTTTTCACTCGCATCTCACTGTCCTTCTGTCTCTAGTTATAAACAAATGTGGTGATTTTGCATCAAAAGTCTCAGCAAGTTTGTGATAGGAGATATTTTGTAACTGTGTCATTCAGCTGCTCTGTCTGTAACACAGACATCAGAGAAGACACCACTTACCGCTATCAGAAGGGCACGTTTCTCTCTTACCAGAGAAGATAAGATACCTCTCAAACCAAGTACCGAATGGCTGCATGTCATTGATCTCACTGAACACAAATCAAACCCAAATCAACAACTGGCTCAGATGCTATTTTGATGTTTGTTTCTTTCATTGTTTTCAAGTGAAACCCATTGTTTTGTGGAGACCAGGCTATTTATAACCATTTAATACCACTAGTGAGTGACTGATTGGACAGATTGACAGTCCTGTTGACACCAGTCACCATTTTGTGGGCATAAAAGATAGAGAAAGGTAGTTCATCTTCCTAAAATTATGCTTGCCATTAGCTTCTACCAATGGTGCGGGTTCTAGCAGTTCTAGAGCTCATTTAAATGTGTTGTAATGACCAGTTGAGCTCCGTGTGAGATTTCTGCTGATGTCCAGACCTCTCAGGGCTCCACATAGTTTCTGTGGACAGGCTGCACTCAGACTTGATTTTTTAATGTACTTCCTCCCTCAGCAAGAATCTTTCAGTCCTCGTTAAGAATGTAGATGCAGCTATCCCCTAATGTAGTCTAAATCTTCATGTGGACAGACCCAGACTGACTTTCAGCATTCCCATGCTCTGATAACCTCTGTCTAGCTCCTCTCATTTGCAAATCAGAACTGGAATTAGACATGGTGGGCAAAAGAAAAATCCTCAGCAACACCTATAATCTGAATGAAAAAAGAGAAGACATCTGACAGATTAGTTGAGTTTAAAAAATGCCAGTGAAATCAGGTATTTTAAGGACAGTTCATGGACTTAAATTATGGTCTGATTCTGTACAAGGCTATTAAAATAGAAAAGGACACAATTAAGAAATTTGACAAGCAGACTGATGATTTTGTATTTAGTAAGTCGACATAAATGTAATTTTAGGCATGAGAGACACAAAGCTAAACCCCTCATTTAAATGGAATTCTTGCATGCTTATGAAACATGCAAAGAGTATTACTTCAATTTAATAAACTCTGTTCCTCTGTACCTATTATAAAGCAAGCCATATACTCAGGAGAGTAGGAAAATACCAGTAGAGAAGACCTACTTAAAAAATGTACATTCCAGATCAGAGACAGTTTACAAATTTAAACAAAAGAGAGAAATTAAGTAAAGGATGATGCATAAGTTAACAGTGCCTGGAGGCAGCCTTAGCTTTAATGCCAACAAATCATGCAGGTTTAACATAGTTATTCATTCCGGTATTCAGTAAAATATGAGGTTACTGTAAGAATACCAAACATATCCTTAAAGAAACACACTCAGCAATAAGTCATATGAACTTTACACTGCAGTGTAGGGGACAAAAATATTATACATCTAAGTAATGCATGTTTTCTCAGGATCTGA
>WEKY01037154.1:0-23086 GCA_013390045.1 Picathartes gymnocephalus
GCTAGCATGGCCCTGCTCTTCTCTGTCCTGCTGTGCCCTACGGCAGATAGTGGGATTGGGAGAAGGTGCACCTTGGATCTGATATGGGAATATATAATTTGCCACAGCCTTGGCTCCGGTGAAAGATTCCCTCATGATGGTGAGCAGGAGATCCTTTGGGTTGGAACCTCTCGTCTTCCCGTCTGGGATTTTCCTTCTTGGATCAGTGGGCACCCATAGGCTGTGGGGCTTTGGGGATCCCTGTGTCGCCCTTTACCCCCATAAGGTCCAATCCTGACCATCCCTTTGCTCCCCTTCCCCCATCCATCACGGATATGGACATTGGGGGTGGTTCCATTGTGTTTAGGTCAGGATTTGGATTTGGATTTGGATTTGGATTTGGATTTGGATTTGGATTTGGATTTGGATTTGGATTTGGATTTGGATTTGGATTTGGATTTGGATTTGGAGGGGTTGGAGTGGGAACTGGGGGTCAATTTGTCCGTCTGATCCCTTACTGGGAATTGGGACGCCCTGATGATGTGTCGTGGTCTCTATGCAGGTGGAAGACATAGTCAGGAAGTGCAAGGTGAGTACTGGGAATTCTTGGACCGGACCTCCCCCCTCATGGCAATGATCTTTCAGTGCATTCCAGTAAATCCCAGTGCTTCCCAGAGTCCCACTCATTGTATTCCCACTCATCCCAGTACACCCCAGTGCACCCCAGTGCTTCCCAGAGAGGGCCCCCGTTGTCTTCCCAGTTATCCCAGTGCACCCCAGTAACCTCCACAGTGCATCATTCCCCATCCATTTCCACCCTCTTTCCCCCTAGTCCTTTGCCTTTCCCATTGCCCATCTGTGGGATGTCCCCAAATCCCCTTCCTCATCCCCCCACTCCCAAAGGCCCTCCCAAAACCCTCAGATTTAGTCCCCTGTCCCATTTTCTCCTGCCACCACCCACCCCAAGCTTCAGGGCCTCCCCTTCACCCCAACTCTCCCATCCCTTGCTGGGACTAGGGACCCCCCGGTGACGTCTCTCAGTATCTCTGAAGGGAGTAGTAAAAGCCTTTCAAGTGAAGATGTCTGCAGTGAGTACCCTGAGTTCTGTTGGGCCCAGACCCTCCCTTGGCATGGTCACAACCCCCAGGGCCATCCCAGTGTGTCCCAGTACACCCCAGTGTCTACCAGTACATCCCTAACCTTGACTTTCTCCCCAGCCCACCGTGGATGACCAGGGGCAGTATCACCCAGCTGCCCCTCAGGATGCTCTGGTGAGAAATCTCAGGGAGTCTCCAACCCCTCAAAGGGTTCTGGGAGGTTTTGGGGGGGATCCCAGAGCCCTCTGGGGTGGGGAGAACTTGGGGACAGCAGAGGGACACTGAATGGGCTGTCCCTGATCTGTGTCCTGGGGGGAGCTGGAAGGAGCTGCCCCCAAGGCTTTCCTTGCACTCAGGGGGCTTTGGGGACCCACAGGGTCACTCTGCAGGGTTGGGAGGGGCTCTCGGAGGGTTTGGGGAATCCCAGGGCTATGCGGTCAGGAGGCCACATGGATCTGAGGAGCCAAGTCCTGTCCCAGGTCCACCCAGGGCCCCAATTCCCTTCTCCTGCCAAAGAGGGGTGGGGATAGGGTCTCTCTCCTGTCCCAGTGGACACGGGGGGTCATGTTTTGGGCTCTGACTTTTAGGATTGGAACTGGTGGTGACACCTGTGTCCTGTCCCCCTCCAGTGGTGGGAGGAGTTCGTCATCCCTGGAGGACCCCCCCCCACCATCCCTTGGGAGCCCTGGGAATTTCCCTGGAATGATCAATAAACTCCTTCAGCAGCGCTCTCTGTCCGTGTTTGGGAATGTCCGTTTCTGCCACTGGCTCCACCTTGGGGAAAGGATTCCCTTTCTCTGGGATCCTTCCTCCAGGAAGTGCTCCAGGAGCTTTCCATGGGTTCAGGAACTGCTCCAGGTCCTTTACATGTGGTCAGGAACTGTTCCAGTATTGAGGATAAGTAAAACTTTACAAAATGAGGGCCTTGTTACCCTTGTAAAATCATGGCTCACTCCCCTTACTTTAGCTGAGTAGAAAAGTACTCTGGGAATGACTCAGCTGAATTAGAGGTAGAAAAGTTATATAATCCTTATGTGTTCACATCGTTTTCTCTGGTGGTTGGTTGAATTATGTTTGTTGTGCTTAAAAGGAGAGTAACTGCTAAAGGCCTAATTGCTTAAAAAGTCCTGGTTTTTGCAATAAACCATCTGTGTGGAGGGTTCATGTTACTCGGCATTGTTACAATTGGCAGTCGAATGACAGGATATTGGATTGCAGCGAAGAGCTGGACTGCAACCCTGCCAGGTGGCCATTACCACCCTGGACCCTCAGACTATGAGCAGAAAGCAGAGCTCAGATGCACTACAATGGCAGGGGACTTTCTTTGCGAACCACAATCCGACAGAGAGCAAAATGCAGGCACAGCCTATAGGGTTAGGCCAGTGGTATTCGATGGAAAAAGAACCATGGGATTGTGAGTATAGCAGCACATTCTCCACATTGGAGCAACTTTTCTTAGGGGTTAAAGAACACTGTAACTGTTTCCTAAATGAGAAAAGCTTTGCTATTAAAAGTGCCTGCATGTGGCTGCAGCAGGGAGTGCTGAGATGGATACTGATAATGAATCTGGGAGCAGATCCAGGGAACACTTCGAGGGAATGGACCAGTCCTCAGCTTTGAGTGACAGACTGAATGATGCACGATGTTGTGGCACTGGCAATGCCCCCCGCCCCGAGTGGCCTGTTTGCCTGGCGTTCCCCCTGGAGCAGGGCACTCCCCCCAGAGCAGAACGCTCCCACCAGAGCAGCACACCCCCTGGCCCCCCCGCAGCAGCCACTCTCCAGGGTGCCTCCCCTGCAAGCACCTTCTCCTCTGCCCGCTCCCCCTGCAGTGGCTCCTTCACTGGGTTCCCCCCGCCAAGTCCTTAGGATTTTAGCTTCTATATTTTTCAAATCCTGTACTGCATTAGTGCATAACTCCAAACTGTTAGTTTACTGTCTTCATACTTTGATCAGACAAAGCAATCCCTCTAGGCCTGAAATTCTAGGACACTACTGCCTCAAACCCCGAAAAGTATAAACAAAAGTGAGTTAGGGAGGGGGGCAAACTGGGGATGTATGACTTCATTACCTGAAGCTGTAATTGGAGGATTAAGCCCTGATATGTAAATGGATCAAACTTATTATTATCTGATAGACATGTTACCATCATCTATCTTGGCTGTAGGCCCTCTTGGAGGCTTTTGACTGCCCAAGGTGTACCTTTTGAAGGCCTTTGATAAATATCTACTTTTATTCTCTTAACCTTGTCTAGCCTCTGTTCTAGATAGCCACACCAAGGTATCACCCCAACGCCAGCCCCGCGACGGCTGCTCCACCAGTGCTGCTCCCTGGGCTGCACCAGCCCCTCTGGCCTCCACGGCCCCCGCTCACCCAGAGGCAGTTGGCCCTTAATAAATATCCTGACCCAGGACCCATAAATCACAGCCACACTGCAGGTTTATACCCTACACGGAATGATGATGCTACAGCACATCGCAATCAGAACATCAAGAGGACACGTTGGAGGTCAACAACCCAATTACAAAGACTTAGACTTATTACAGTTAACAGGTGACGGTGTGTACTCACACCCCATAATGCAGATCGTGAATCCTCGTGATATTTATGACATCATTACCTGGATCTCTGTTAAAACTAGCTTTGTATTTTCAGTGGGCTGTAGATTTTGATGGGACTGTTTGTTGGAGAGATTCAGAGTTGTCTGTGTGAATGTCGTGCATTTCTGCATGCTCATAACATTATATAATTCCTTACTTCAACACAGCTTAGCAAGGTCTAAATTCTTCAGCAGAAATGCTGATATATTGCATGATTGGTACAACTTGTCGTGTAAGACTATATTCTATGGGTATAGATATTCTACATTGGTCCATTGACATAATTATTCATAACAATATTTGCTGTTTCATCTCCCATAGGTAACACATGAAAGGGTTAAAAGCATAGTGCCTACGCATACTTGGGCAAGGATAAGATACATTGTAACCGTTATAGAAGCTAACAAATATTAAGCCACAAGCTAGAAATACAGGATGAAATTTGGCAAGAAATAGGGAACAAAACTTGCAAAATTAAGGACAGAGCTTGCTGAAACCAGTGAGAAAATCGCTGAAACAGCTAACAAGAGACTGTGCATGCCTGGAGGAGAAAGGTGAAAAGTGCACGGCAATGAAGACATCCAGCCTTCATCAGAAGGACCACTGAGGAAGATGAGGAGCCTTCCTCAGTGCAACCACCAAGGTTCACTGTGCCTGTGCGTTGTGTATGCTAATGATAGCAATGACTACTAAGAAATAGTCTGCATAACCACAGCTTTTTAAAGGAAAATAATGAATATGCATAAAGTATAGTCATATATTGTAATCTACTGTGTACCAGGGTGTATGAGTGTTAGGAGGAGATATCCCCTGCGCACTCGGAGTGCTGAATAAAGCAAATACCCACTTCTTGGACTTTGTCTTGGAAGTGTCTCTTGGCCCAGCTTGGGGCGGTTCAACTGGCACCCAAGATGGCACTCTATCTCTGCTCGGCTGTCGGATCCAGGGGTAAGTAGACCTCCCAGTTTCGACCCTGAATTTTCAGGGGGAGCTCAGCTGTCCACGGCCAGCATCAGCCAAGCAGTTTGCGTGGGGGAGGGTCCCTGGGTGTGGTCCCCAGGCTGGCACCCTGTCTTGGCCAGCGCCTAGCAGCCGGCTTAGAACTGGTGCGGACCAGGGGAATCCAACTGTTTAATTAAAACAAAGCATCGCGAAGCCCCAAGGTGGGTGTTGACGCTATGTGATTTCTGCCCAGTGCTCTGAATGTCAAAGTGAAGAAATTCAATGCAGCGCAAGTAAATGGCGGGAGTAACTATGACTCTCTTAAGACGGGACATGTGTTGCGAACTGGGATCAGCTGCAGAGGTTGCACCTCCCCATGGTCCCACTGGATGCCTGCAAAGGTAACCAAGTTGGCCTCTGCCCCAGAGTGGGAGTATAGGATGCTCTCGCCCTCCTGAGTGGACTCACCACCCATTTGGTAGTAACCCAACTGGTGTCAAACAAACTCATGCAACTCAATGGTTTGCTAGTGGCCACGTGAGACACGAGCCTTTGAGCCCCAAGCCCATGGGGTGGTATAGCTGGGCAAAGTCAGGCAGCTGCTCAGGCAGTAGTGCTGCCATGACTCATGGGACCCCCCACTGGCGCGGGATACGCCAATTGCCTGCCCAGGGCCAGCTGCATCGGCCCCTGAGTTTTGAGGGAAACAAACGTCAATGTACCAACTGTACACGCAGGGCTATAACCTAATCTGTTGGCTAAACCTGGGAATAGCCACTTCTTCCGACTTTATGGGGACAAGCCTGGGCCTGAAATCATGTGCTGCCACAAAAGGGGTCCATGCTGGTCACAACCCAGTGGCATCAAGCAGTGGAGGCACGGCCTTGTACAGGACCCCATCCGTGCATTTGATCATATGCCCCAGACCAACGGAAAGGCATACACATCATGCTGTACAGGGCCACATCACTGGGAGTGCATGGCAATACCCCAATCTGTAACTGAGATGCCAGACTCTTAGTGGGAACTCTCGTATCTCCACGCACTGCGTGGTGTGTAACATGATGTCATTCATTTAACACCTAATTCTTCTGGGCGAAATTAACCAATTTTGACCGAGGTGGACAGGCCACCTTCACTGAACCTGGAAAAGGTGTGTCTGTGCAAGCAAACACTCTATAAATAGCCAAATGTCTCATCATCTAATTAGTGACACACATGAATGGAGGAACGAGATTCCCACTGTCTCTACATACTATCCAGCAAAACCACAGCCAAGGAAACGGGCTTGGCAGAATCAATGGGGAAAGAAGATCCTGTTGAGCTTGACTCTAGTCTGGCGCTGTGAAGAGATATGAGAGGTGTAGAATAAGTGGGAGGCCGGGCGCATGCTCAGCATCTGGGGCACCCTGCCTGTCGGTGTCCTGGGCGTCAGTGAAATACCACTACTCTGTTTTTTCACTTACCTGGTGAGGCAGGGAGGTGAGCCCAGAGGGGGGCTCTCTCTCCTGGCGCCAAGTGGCTGGCACATGCCGGCCGTGACCTGCTCTGAGGACAGCAGCAGGTGGCGAGTTTGACTGGGGTGGTACACCTGTTAAAGCATAACGCAGGTATCCTGTGGATACTGTTAAAAGCCTGAGCAGAAAAACCCAGCATATTAACTGCAGTTTTGAGACAGAGAGAAAGCTTTCTCACGGTTTGCGGAGTTGTTTATGAAATCCATAGAATTCAGGAATGTAAACATCTCTGCAGCTGTGCATTTCCATAAAGAGGTTGGACTTTGTTGTTATCCCTAACTTACCAGTAGTTTTAAGAGGGTGTTAATGTTCTTAGCCAATAATATGATACTTAAGTCCGTGTATATAAAAGATGTGGGACTTTGAACAAAAGTACCAGTTGGAATATGTCAAGATGGACGAGTGTTCCTGAGTTCTTTATGCCGCATCCCGGAGAGAACAGCGACAGGTGTCCTAAGGTGAGCTCAGGGAGAACGGAAACCTCTAGCGGAGCAGAAGGGCAAAAGCTCACTTAATCTTGATTTTCAGTATGAATTCAGACCGTGAAAGCGGGGCCTCACGATCCTTCTGGCTTTTTGGGTTTTAAGCAGGAGGTGTCAGAAAAGTTACCACAGAGATAACTGACTCGTGGCGGCCAAGTGTTCATAGCAATGTTGCTTTTTGATCCTTCGATGTCGGCTGCCAGTCACGACTCTAAATTTCCAGGGGGAGCTCAGCTGTCCTTTGGCTCATGGCGGGAGCAGACAAGGGCCATCTGCACCAAATTAAGGTATTTGCTATTTTGTTAAGCTCAAATACCCGTGGGTCTGGGGTACAAGTCCCTGAGGGTGGGTTGAAAGTCCCGAGGAGACTTGGTCTCCCAAAAGTAGTCCCAGGCAAAGACAAAGGTACCTTTAGGGAACAGTACCCCATAGTTAGAGGGACTGGAGGCCCCAGAGGTAGGAGTCCCTGCTGTTGTATTGGGGTAGAAGTCCCAACTGTTGTATCAGGGGTAAGAGTCCCCACTGTCGTATTAGGCGTTGGAAGCCCCAGGGGTAGGATCCCACTGTCGTGCAGTTATTTTACTGTTGTACTGCTATTTTACTATTGTGTTTTTGTGGTCTTTTATTGTTGTGTTATTGTGGTTTATTTTTACTGTGGTTTCTACTGTGGAATGAGTGGGAGTGAAAGAAAGTGCTGTAAGCACTGAGTGTGAATCTCTATCTGCAGTTCCATTATCTGGAGACAGAAATAGCCACAGAAAAGTGAAACGATTGGCAACGAGTGAATGAGTATAAATCATATAAACTGTTGGTTTGAAGTTCAGCCTTGTTATCTGGAGGGAGGTGGATTTTATTATTGGAGGGGAAAGATTTTAGCCCTTGATTTGGAACACCCAGATCCCCAACACTATATAAACACCACACCACTAGGTTACAAAGTACCACCAGAGTTTTTCCTTGAAATCCCTTGTTTGTTGGGCGATATGAAGTGTGAGGCTTGGACTTTGTGTGGATATGTTCATTGTCAGAGAAGGCCCTACATTTAGCCTAGGGAGAGAAGGGATTTGATACCCACTAGACAGGAACACAGAAAGGACTTCACAGTATTGGCAGAAGATAAAGGCAGTGTGGCCAGAGAGAGTAAGGGAACCTAATTATTTCCCTAGTGTGTGAGAGAAAGGACTCAGTTCCCTGGATCTGGGAAGTTTTAGAGGACGATAGGGAGAAAGTGTGTAGAAGGTACACAGTTAAGGAGAGGAAAAGGAGACAATAGGATCATGGACAGATAGTGTTGGTGTGTTAAGAATTAGGTTGAAGGAGAGTGTGGAGAAATATGGTTAAGGCAAGGGGCAGCAGGATCGGGCACGAAAGTGCAGGACTGGGAGCACAGGCTGGGGGCCTGTGGGGGCTGTGGGGCAGCTGGGACCCAGTGCCGGGCGGTGCCTGACCCTGCCACCCCTGGACAGGGGTGGCAGTGGCCGCCAGCCCCTGAGAGGTTGTGGGACACCCCGGCACTGTGAGACTGTGGGATGCCCCATCCACCTGGGATCCTGCTGGCCCACCAGGACTGGCAGTGCCGGAAGCCACATTTGGACACTGCAGCAGGACAGAGACTGTCTCTGTCATATGGTGCATGATACAGTGAGCACAAGGAGGAAGGAATATCCAGGAAATGCAGATTGTATGTAGAAAGATCAAGATTTTCCTTTAAAGATTTGAGCTGTGGGAAAAGGAGTACCCACAGGCTGTAGTGAGGGGGACTAGACGACTTGTTTAGAAAGATACAGCACATGTAAATAGATTTGGGGATTTAATTCCTTTCTTTACGTAGAGTTTTGTGTGGAGTCAAGCGGCTCCTCTTTTGAGGGGACCCACGCCCATGTATGCTTTTGTGTGTTCTATTGTGAAAAGGCAGAGTTTCAGTCCTAAAGCCAATTCTGCAACTCCTATCTTGCAGGGAATCTCCCCACCAGTCTATGGTTTGTTGTGGAGAACTAATTCTAATCCTGAGGCCAATTCTACAGCTGCTGTCTTGTGGGGATGGTGTTGTCCCTATGCAGGCCTGGGTATTCATCATACAGCTTCTTCTGCGGAGGCTATAAGAAAGCTTTAAGAAAAATATTTTGTTATCCTTCCTTAGCTAATTTTTTAGTCGCCTCTCTACCCCTAGAATGGACTTGATGCAAAAATCGGGATAGAGAACAATTAGTTAAGAAAAAAAAAGGTGATTGGTTAAAGAAAGACTTTAAGCAGTGGCATTGCTTGCTGCCGAGCTCAATCATGTCCAAAAAAGAAAATCACTGTAACAAAAGGAGCAAACCGATAAGGCAATGTTCTGGTTAGAGGGACAGGTGTCTGCTAAGAAAGGCAGGAGCCTCCCTTGGAATGGAAAATGTAAACCTTTTCCCTCTGAATTATTTGTAATTTTGAAATTAAGGGGCGCTCAGGCAAAGATATAAGAATAGGAATAACAGTTCTTTACTAGTATTTATAATTAAGCAAACAAACAACAACCACTATGGCATTAACAACAAACAGGAACCCGGTCCCAGCCCTCTGGGCCTGCAGGCACTGTCCCCTTGAGTGCAGTGATGGTCACAGCCGGCAGGGGGTGCTGGTGGCGCTCGGTGGGCAGGGCAGGTGCAATGATTCCCCTGCGGCTGCAGGGGGCGCTGTGGCACGAGCTCCAGCAGACATGTGGCAATGGCAGCCTGGGTGGGACAGGGAGGGATGGAAGAGAGAGAGGCTTTGCTTCACAAACCCCCTGGGACAGTCGGTCCCGGTGCCCCAGCAGGACTATCGGAAAGCAGCAAGCTGGGACAGCAGGATGTCTTGGCAGGCAGGGGGTGCAGGGCTACAGTGCAGCGAAACCCAGGGCAGCGCTGAAGGAGTGGTGGGAGCGGGGCAGCAGCAGCCCAGCTCCCAGCCCAGCTGGGAGAGGTGAGCTCAGTATTCTGGGCACCTGAGTAGATGGCAATAGGTCCCAGTTCAGAACAGAGTCTCACCCCACAGCAGAAGAAACAGCTCTCGGCAGGGGTCCAGCAGCAGCAAGGAACTCGTCTCCCCAAAAAGCACTTCCAAGTCTTCTCCTCTGAAGCTGAGAGCGAGAGAGCCAGTAGTTGCTCCAGCCCCGCCTTTTACCAGCCCAATTCTCGAGATATCCCCCTCCTCCAAGAGAAACTCCCAGCCAGAACAGTAAACAGAAATGCCCTTCTCCCTGGGGCTTGGCCACTTCTTTCGTCCTTCTTAAGTACCCAGTCATTAGTGTTTCTTAGCAACTTATGGGAAAAATTCTATACGTAAAAAGGAACAAAAGAAAAGAAAACCTAACCCCCAACAGGCAAACTGCACCAAAGTAAAAAGCAGAAGACTGCTTCACAGACTGCAACTCTTGCAAAACTTTTCAGAGCAGCCTCACTCCCTCCACTGAACAATCAATGAGAGGAAACCCCACTGAAAACCTGTGGGAAACAACAAAAGTGGTGCAACAAGCACGTCACAGAATACAATCTAGAACTCCACCTGAATAAGTTAATGCAATTAACAACTTGTTTCACTAGGCACATTTTGCCAGGAAGTTTGTTTCTTTTCTCTTTTCTAGGAATGTCAAACATCCCTTCATTGAAGATAAGGAAAACTGTTTGAAAGCAGAACTCCAATCAGCAAAATCACACCTAAATGTGATAACTATTTCGTCATGTGAATTCTGTTTCTTTGTGTTAGCCACAAGAAGTTTTTACTTTTTAATAATTGGTCTGGTGGGCCAAACTTTCACTTTCCTTTTATAGGAACCTACCCACACATGAGATGAAGCTGTGTGAAAACCAATGAAATTTAAAATGCCACTATAATTGCTTATATTGATAATTTGCTTATGTTTGTAATTTGTTTGTGTTTTCATTGCAATTAACTTGCTGGGAGATCAAATATCAAAGCATTCTACATAATCTTGCATTTGATTTTTGTCTAACTTGTTTTGTCTTCTTAGTTAAAAATGGTGTAGCTAAAGGTCTTAAGGATGTATAATTTATCTCAACCAATTTTATCCTGAGAGGTGGTATAAGAATTTATACATATTTGAAATCATACAAATATGTACTAACCCTCCCAATTCTGCCTCAGAAGGCCTCAAAATTATTAATTAGTGAATTAAAGAATCTTAACAGAACACAAGCAAATGCTGCATGAGGCATGATTGATTCCCCCTTCCCAAACCAAGAGGGGTTACCATGGGGGTAAATAGGACATGAATAAAATGCAAAAAAGCCTTCTACCAGTTCTCAAACTAATGTACTGTTGAATTTCATGCCATATGTTTTAGGAGAGTATTTAAACTTCGGCTCCCTTCTCCTATTTATGCCAATCAGTGTAGTGACTATAGCACATTCTGCAATACACATGCTTCTCAGCTGTGTGTGCAGAATGTGGTGATGGCAATTTACTCACTAAAATTCAAAAGAAAAAGCTACTCGGGTTAATAGAACTAAGTTTGAAAGTGAATTAATTTCATTTTAATCCCACCAATAATAAAGCCACAGTTTCTGGTTTGTGTCAAGATTAAATTACAACAGTGCTATGATCTGTCTCCTGGAAAACAGCATAGCCCTGATGTAGGGGTATGTTTGCATGAGAACATTTTGTATGAAAATGTTTTGTGTATTAATTCTGTATCACAAGAACTAATGTATAGAATTATCCAGCAGAGTAGGAACATCCCCTATGAAACTTTCCTAGGACACTCATCTATATCTCTCACACCCACCACCCATTAAAAAAAACACTGATTCCTAGGATTCATGTAGTGAGGGCACTGACTAATGAAAATTGGGTTGATAATTACAAGCGGATTTTCATTTTGAACTATTGGACACCTGAGAGCCATAAACACAATAACAAAAACACTGCATCCTGTAGTGGTCAATCCTTACACTTTACTCACGAAATTACAGTGTGTTTGGGTGTGGTTTTCAGTTTTATGTTTAAAGGATCCTTTCTTTTGTCTGCCATTAGCTGAAAGCACTCAGGAAATTTTTGCCTTTGAATGGAAGAACCCTAAAACAGGGAAAAAGAGTCAACTCGCATGGACTGTGTTGCCACAAGGGTTTAAGAATAGTCCCACAATTTTTAGTGATCAATTAGCCAAAGCATTAGAGACCTGGATACCACCACCTGGAGAGGATATGCTTCTGCAATACACTGATGCTTTATTAGTTGCAACAAGAACTCAGGAGGATTGTAAGGCGTGGACTGTAAGACTTCTGAATTTCCTGGGACTAAGTGGATACAGGGTGTCTCCCGAGAAAGCAGAACTTGTTCTCCAATGAGTTACATACCTTGGATATGAGTTGGCAGGAGGAGAAAGAGCCCTGGGTAACAACAGAAAAGAGGCAATCTGCCAAATGCCTCAGCCAACTACAAACAAAGAATGAAAAACTTTTCTGGGAATGACAGGATGGTGTAGTTTGTGCATTTACAGCTGTGGACTAATTGTGAAATCTTTATATCAGCTCCTAAAAAGAGACTGGGAGAACTCACCTATGCTGGACACCAGAGACTAACAATGCATTTGTAACTCTGAATGAGTTAATGCGAGCCCCGGCATTGGGTATACCAGATGTCACTAAACCTTTTCTGTTGTTTTCACGTGAAAGACAAGGACCGGCGCTGGGACTTTTGGCACAGAAGCTGGGACCCTACAAAAGACCAGTGGTTGATTTTTCCAAGCAACTGGATGTGACCAGTCAAGGATGGCCTGCTTGCCTGCATGCAGTGGTAGCTGTGATTCTGAGGAGAGGAAGCTCGCAAGTTCACAATGGGCCAGCAGGTAACTGTTTTTGTCTCTTCTACAATGTCAACGGTGCTTATGCAGAAAGAAAATCACTGGTTAACCTCATCTCGCTTTCTTAAATATCAAGCTGTCCTAGCGGAGTTGGAGGATGTGAGTATTCAAGTAACTAACATTTTAAATCCAAGGCAGAGCTACTGAGGAGCCTGTACAGCACGACTGCATTGAAACCATGAAGGCAGTTTATTCCAGCCACCCAGACCTAAAGGACTCCCCACTACAAAATGCGGAAAACTGGTTCACTGGTGGGAGCAGTTATGTCAAGAATTGTCAGCGGTTTGTTGGATATGCAATTACAGCCACAGACACTGTCATTGAACCAAACCCATTACCTGTGGGGATATCTGCTCAAAAGGCTGAAATAATAGCTTTTTACATACAATGGCAATTACATACACCATATAGGCCACAGGCAAGTGGGCAAGTGGAAAAGATGAACCACTTAATAAAGCAACAGTGAGCCAAAAATTGTCCAAAAACTAACTTATATTGGTATCAGGCTTTACGCATGGCTTTGCTGAGAATTAGAGTAAAACCATGACTTAAAGAAAAATTAAGTCCTTTTGAAATAGTGTGTGGGAAACCTTACGGGACAAACATGGTTCTCAATGATAGCATAGCTCTGGTAGGGCAGAACTATTTGATTATGTTAAACAATTGGGCAGGAAATTGCAATCAATATGAACTAAAGTTGTAAATTGCCAACCACCACCACCCACTAAGCCATTCCATGATATAAATTCAGGAGACTGGGTGTATGTCAAGTCTCTTACAGATGATCTTCTGCAGGAGAAGTGGGAAGGACCATACCTGACCCTGCTGACAACTCATACAGCCATAAAGCTACAAGGAAAGTCAAACTGGCTTCATTATACCAGAGTGAAGAAAGAACCTGAAGATCATGGATTGTGTCTGATCAATCACCAGATGGACTAAAGCTGAAACGTAGCTGTTATTCATGATTTATGGCTAAGTTAAAGCTGAGGCTTGGTCATGAGTCATGAGTTACTTGTTGTGCTTTCCGTCAGGTTGCAGGAACCTTCTATGTAAATACAAACAACTATGTATTCTTAGTAGGCACAATTGCAAATTATACTGGAGTAGGGAATAGTTGGTTGTGTGGAGAAATGCAGCAGCTGCAGTTACCATTGCTAGGCATACCTGTCAGTAATTGGAGAGAGATAAACCTGTATACTATACACAACACTAGTGCACAGTGTCAAGCTCACAGTTCACCCTTAGGGACACCTCCTTATCATTTGTCTCTTGTTAATCAGTCTGTGATTTATGTTAGGACAAGGGTTCCAACTTGTATCCCGCTTTCCAATACCAATTGAACCAAAACCCTCACCACTCCTCCCTTATGACATCGGTTTTTGTGTGATGTAAGGTTACAATGTACTAGTTGTGGCTTAACAGATGGCTATTGGTGGCTGTGCACAGATGGGAAGGCTCATAAACAACTATCTGGGTGGAATGACATAAAACAATGCACTATGGGATACCTTGTCCCACCTATATAGGTTGTAAATCACACTAGTGTATAAAGGGAATCGTTAGAGGTGTCTGGAAAAGATTGGGTCAGAGTGTACCTTCAAACCCCCTGATCAGGTACAAAACAGGTTTCCACAGCTTTGTCAGGGCCTTACTATTTCCTTTGGGAATAGCACAATTAGAAAAGGCAATAGTAAACATTTTGGCAGATATGGAGGGAACTGCAGATTTGATGGGAGATGCCATAGAGAAGTTACAAACAGAAGCTGAGTCTCTGAAAGGAGTAGTTTTCCAGAACCATGATCAAAGCACAAGTGGGAGGTGTATGTACCTTAGATAATTTGAGCTGTTGTACCTATGTAGATGAGAATGGACAAATATCAACAGATGCCCATGCAATTTGGGACCATGTCAGTGTTACATGAAGTCACTACAGATGACACTTACTGGTCAAAAAATATATGGAAAACTCTCATTTCTTGGCTACTCGATGTATCTTGGCTTAAAAATTTGTTTTTAATACTAATTTGTGTTGTGACCCTGCTATTCATGCTTTGCATTAGTAGCTATTATTGGATACTTTAATGACTTGGAACTTGAATGCCTATGCACAGTGGCAAAAGCATAAGCTTAGAAATAAGATAGAAAAAGGAACCTATTTCCAAGAGATGCAGGAGTTGCAAAGGAATTTACAAACTCTCATGAGAAGGAGAGGAATGAAACAGTTAAAAGCACTGTAGTTGTGCATACCTGGGCAAGGATAAGATCCATTGTAACCAATATAGAAGCAAGCAAGTATTAGCTATAAGCTTGAGACACAGGATGAAACTTGGCAAGAAATAGGGAACAAAACTTGCAAAATTAAGGACTAAGCTTGCTGAAACCAGTGAGAAAATCACTGAAATAGCTAACAAGAGACTGTGCATGCCTAGAGGAGAAAGGTGAAAAGTGCACAGCGATGAAGACGTCCAGGGGACCATGGAGGAAAATGAGGAGCCTTCCTCAGTGCAACCACCAGGGTGCACTGCCCCTGCACCTCACATATGCTAATGATAGTAATGAGTTTTAAGAAATAGTCTGCATAACCACACTTTTTTTTGAGGAAAACAATGAACATGTATGAAATGTAGCCATATATTGTAATCTGCTGTGTACCGGGTGTGCGCGTGTTAGGAGGAGATATCCCCCATGCACCCGACGCGCTGAATAAAGCAAATACCTGCTTCTTGGACTTTGTCTGGGAAGTCTTTGTTTTGGCCTGGTTTGGGGCGATTCATAGTGTGGGAGGAGTAGGGGAGGCAGTGCGTGCAAAGGGGCCAGGAAGTTGTGTCAGGGACCAAAGTCATGTTTAAGGTTCTGCCATATTTGGTTCACTCTTGTGCGTGTCGACAAAATAATGAAGAAAAGACAATGAAGACAATGTTATTGTTTAACTGATGGGAACTTGACCCTCAAGAGAAAGAGTATATTGGTCAATCGATAGGAAGTCAACCTGTGAAAGAGGAACAATGTATCATGGAGCCATCATTAGCATGGAGGTCGTATCATGAGCCATTTTGGCTCCATCTCATGCGCTAGCCATGAGTGCAATGACACCGTGACTTGAAAAATTCCACTCCAGAGGAGGAGATATAAGACTTGGTCATGGGGTGGAGGGGATGAGGAGCACATGATGCACACCACTTCAGTCCAGGGAAAGCCCTGAAGGTGCACAGCATAACCACCCCTCCCGCCTGAGCACCATGCTCCACCTCCTTCTCCTGCTCGGCTGCTTTTCACAAGCTCAGAGGCCATTTGCTACAGCAACTAATAAAATAATTTTGCTTTTCAGTCACAATTGCTTCTTAGAGTTCTTTGTGCACAGGCATCCTCCAGAACCTGTAACATTAATGGCGACAAGGATGGGATGCCCAGAGCACAATAACTGATGCTATTTTGAGTGTGTGTGTGGAAAAACTAACACTGTTTTGAGTGCAAGTAAGACAGAAATTGATAGAAATTGTGTGATATAATTTGTGTGGTATATAGCAGGTCCAGTTGTGTGTGGGAACCTGGTATTATTTTTCTGTGTCCAAAGCGTGATTGGTGTCATACACTTGTTGTGCTGTGGTGTGGACATTGTAAACATAACTGGAGTACATTAGAAACTGAGTTAGGAAGAAGTCTTAGTCCTTTGTGTTTGTGGTGTTGCCGGACAATACCAATAGAACAGCGTTATCTCCCTTACCATTTTTGTTGTCACTATCAGGTCCTTGTGCAAGTGCATTGGTAACAAGATTTCATAAAAAGGAGCCTCAGTCTGTGGCTCCCTCAGTGGAGTGACTGGAGTGGACTCAGGAACTGTGAAGTACATTATGGCATTAAACTGGAAACTTGTACAAGTATTGGGCCCAAACCATGGGAGGCTAAGGACCCTATGGGGTGTTAAAATACTGAGGAGGATTTGTACAAATTCCTCAGACATGTCCTAAAGACCAAGTGATTCATGCTGGTCTGATGGCTGGTTGCCTATATTTGCATACAAAGTTGCTATTGAAGACAATGCTGAGCCTGAGAAAGAGTCAAATTAGATGAACAAATAGAACAGTTGTGAGCTGGTAGGATGTTACAACATCAAGGTTTTGTAACTGCTGTAGAACGGTGAGAAACTTGGGAAAAATGTACTGATTTAGCAGAAAAATGCGCCATTTGGGCTGCTAGGCGGCAAGGCAAAAGACAAACAAAAAGGCAACTGACCCACGAGTCCATGCTATTGTGACAAATTCAGAATGGGATCCGGAGACCTGGGATGGAAACATTTGGGTGTTAATAATCTGATTCCTCTACTGAGAAAGAATCAGAAATAAAAGAAGAAGGTGCTCATGCAGCTTTTGACATTGAACAGAAGCTGGTGACGGGAGGGAATGGACCAGCTTTTCGGACAGACAAACTAACTGATTATAGCTCTGAGGAAGTTAAAAAATTTCTTGGACAAATATAAGCAGAGGCCAGGGGAGAAACCTCAAAAATGGCTAGTGAGCCTTATGGAGGAAAGTGCTGACAGTGTGTTACTAGCTGATGGAGATGCTAACAAGTTTATGGGATATGTGTGTGCAGCCAGCGTTATGCTGTGTTGGCGCAAAAAATGTCACTATGGTTGCAGTTGTTGCGGAAGGCTTTTCAGATCGTTGTACCAGTGGTGCTGCTTGGCCGTCTGTGGCCACAGAATGGACAACTTGAAGACAAGTTTGCAATCTGCTTAAAGCAGAAGGAATGAAATCTAGTGTCATGATGGCATCTCCCAAGTTTTATGTAGCCCAGCCCTTAACCTCCAGGATACGGAACACTCTCCTAGAGGGATGCCCAAATGGATGGAAAGCTTACCTTATTCCCTTACTCTTATCAGAGCAAGGGAACCCAATTGAACAGGTGATTGAAAAAATAAGTCAATTGGGGGATTTACCAGGATTAGAATTAGAGGAATCAGCCCAGAATCAGGGGAAAGCAGAAAAACAGGAGAATCAGCAGGGCAACAATAAGGGACAGCTGAGTGAATGGATCCACTTCGTTTGTTTATTCCTCAACCAAGGGGTAGACAAGAAAGATACAGATGGACAACCAGTACAAGCCTTATGTCGTATGGCACAGAATTTCCAGAGCAAGAAAGGATGGAAGGTGGAGCAGCTGGAGTTGGGGAAGACAGAAGATCATCATTTGTTCCGTCTGCACAGGCTTATCTGTGGACAGACATGAAGGAAGCTGTAGCTGCGGCAGAGGGACAAGTGACAAAGGAATAGGGAATAGACCAAGCCCCATACCGGACTGCCATGTGTTGCAACGGGACCCTCGTCCCTTTACCTGATATATTATTTGGTGGTTTGTTGGTGTATGAATGCGAGAGTCACGAGCTGAGAGAAAAATGAATCTGTTTATTGCAGAGTTAAGACAGTATTTACACTCTTAGTGTGAGAATCTCTGTTCCGTCCTTCACACACAACCCGGTTGCAGGCCTGCAATAAATCCATTGGCCTAACACTTTGTTAGTCTTCTCAAGGTTTGCAGGCTTCGAAGTAACAGGACACCTTTCCTGTTTTCAGATCGTGTATTATCTGCTTTCTTAGGTGATTCTTAGGAATTTTCTGCAGTGTTAGGCTTGCTTTTCTCTCACAGTGATCAATCAAAATAAACAAGGAGTCCAGGCTTTAAGCTGATACAGAGGCAGAGGTCACTACCATTCACAACAACTCAGAAATAATACAGGGAAATATTGCTCCCGTATGGGGGTTAGGTGAGCAACCTGTAGTGGGGAAGATTACCAAATTGAAATTGCAAATTGGGGATTGGGACCCTCATATATATTCTGTTATTTTTACCAAATATTTGGTAAAATAAAAAATTCCTTAACACCAATATAGCACGAAGAAGCAGCCTTCTTTATTTAGCCAGATGCACAGGGGGATAGCTCCTTCCAAAGCTGTGCATACTGAAGTACAGGATTTATACACTGTATTTTGCATACATATTCATTGATTGTCCTGGACTAAACATACATATGATAATCATTTCCCAGATATCATTAACATATTTCTCCTCCCCTTTACACATGCTCTCCTCTGTCCTGGGTGTCTCTCTGGTGGTGTCTGGTCGTCGTAGACCCCAATGTTCCAGGTGACCTGGCAGAGTTGGCAGGATACTGAGGCTGGTGAACTTTCAGCTCTCCTTCTTACACAATGGGCATTGAGCAGTTTCCATAGGCCAGTGGGTTTTAGAGAACAAGCACTGTGTTAGCTCACCAGATATAGACATTTATCATTTGGTAACATTTCCCCCTTTTGAGGTTTGTGAAGCTTGTCTTCTTTGCAAGTCTTCATAAGCCTCACCTTGCCTTTTTACTAACATCATATAAGTTCTTTGTGTTGTATTAGCAATCATATTTTATGCAGTTTAAAGCAAGCATCATAATCACAATTATTACTATGATCACAATGCAAAAGTGAGGCCAACTAACTTGTTACAGAAAATCCAAATCCTTTAAATATTTTATTTCACCAGTTACTTTCTAATCCTGCCCTTAATTCTCTGCTGGATGCAGCAACTGATATTTGATCATTCAATTTAGCAGTCATATTTGGAATGTGAATGCAATGAGTATTGTTGTTCAAATTCAAGTATCCATATACTCCATGTTCATGTAACAGCAATAAGTCAAAGGCCAATTGTTTTGTAAGGTTATTTTAGTTGCGCCTTGCAATTGTTCATTTGTTTCATTGAACCCCAATTGAGTTGCATTTGCTAAAGTTTCCACTTGCAGAGTCAAACTGGGTATGGTTAGTCTGTTCCTGAAGGTAGATATTTGCAGAGTGAAGATAGATTCTAAAATCCATCCCACTGTGGTTCCTGTACTGGGGTGTTTCCAAGTTTCATCATGTTTAACTTTTCCCCATAGTTGAGTCCCCAGTGGTGACTCCTTCCACAAGGGACGTAATATTCCCAGTGTCCATTGCACTCTTGATTCTACCAATGGCAAATGCGTGGTCCAGATTCCATTATTTCCCACCCATAATGTCGGTCCTAATGATTTTATCGTGTCCTGCTGACAATCTGTATCTCTCCAAGTCTCATTATTTGTAAGCTAAGACCAGGTGTCATTAAGAAAGGTAGAAAAATTTCTACAAACATATCATAACAGAGCTTGAGCCACAGTCATGAGTTGCTATATCTCAGGATTCTTACTCACACAAGTGTATACTTGAGTGCAATTCCACTTTTCTTTTATCTTTGGATTCTTTTGCCTTGCCTGATGCAGCGGTTTTTATTGGTTAATTGTATTTTGGTTTGTTCTATGTACCCCTGTTCGGACCCTGTATACTCTCCCTGTCATTTTTCTGTCCCCTCCCCTGGTCGAGCGAGAGGATCTCTCTCTCTCCCCTGTCATTCTCCTTTCCCCTCTGCCCCAAGTTCTGGAAAGGTCCCTGTCATTTCGTTATACGTTGGCCTTCACAGGTGTATCCCCCCTCCCCTGTTCTCCTGTTTGCTGTGTAACCTGTCCCTCACCCCTGGACCACACCTTTGGGCTTTCCCAATTGGTTATGTTTGTGCCCCCACCCCTGGGACCCTGGGAGTATGAAACCCCCTGTTACCTGTGTTCTGGGGGTCACTCGGAGCAAAGCATAGGAGGTTTGATCCTCCTTTGTGAAACTCCTGGTGGCCTGACTCAGTTAGTTTCTCCCCATCAGCTAAATAAATCATAGTTGGTATACAGAACTACTGAGTCCTCCCTGTTGGCTTCTCTACGCAATTGCCACCTGCTCTTCACGCTGCTATCGGCTCTGCTACCTGTGGCTGCGATAGGGTTTTGGGGATCAGTGGAAGTCCCCAGCGAGATTGCCTTCGACCGGCGCAGCCGAGGTACACCGGGCAGCAGAGCATAGCAAAATTGCCCTTATTAAATCAGAGTATTTTATATCGACCTATAAGGGGTCTTCTGGGAGGCCTAGATTCCCTTCCCAGTCCAGACACCACTGAACTGGCTGGCTATATTCCCATCGTCCTGTTTGAGGGCTGTTCCATATTTCCGGTATTTTACATCCACAGGGGTAATAGTGCAGTCTGTTGGCCGATAAATGTTTCCTGAGGTTATTTCCAGATCGGATTTTGAGATATTTCAAACCTCAACAGTATCATTCCTACGTGTCCATTTTAAAGGAATATTCTCCTTCCATGCCTGTGTAATTGGCATGGGTGCTATTTCCTTTCCACATGTTCCCAACTTTTTGTTGAATTGCTGACTAAAGCTCCCCATGGAACTGGATTCTCTGCAGAGGTTGGTGTTGGCAAACAAGCTTTTATAGAGGTTACATTCTGTAATCTGCCAAAATCTGCCACTAGCTTTAAGATCACATTTCTGTTCCCAGAGATTAATGACATAGTTTCTATTATTATTATAAATATGCAATCATCTTCATTTAGATCCAATAAATAATATCCCCCTGAAAAATAATACCATATACCTAAAACAATAAGATTTATAAACAAAACAAGCTCCATGGTGTTAATTAATCTTGCTTCTGCTGTGCTTAATGTGTGGTTGCTCATTTTATCTGCGGACCTAGGGTTCGATTCCTTCCACCTTGAGTGCAGTGTAGATTACTAGGAGGACTTGGAAAGGTCCTTTCCACTTTTCCTTCAAGGGTTCAGAGTTTCAAGTCTTCACATACACAAAATCCCCAGGCTGGAATGGATGAACAGGGGCATCCAAAGCAACTGGTCCTGACAGGATTATAAACAGACAGAGTCCAGCAAGAGTTTCTCTTAAAGTAATAAAGTATAGATTTAAATCTGTTTCTCCCTTTGAATGGATTTCTCCTGGAACTGATGGTATTTGGTACAACCATCCCTACAGCAATTCATGGGGACTTACTTTAGTTTTTGACCTTGGCTGAATTCTGACTCCCAAAAGAACAAGAGGAAGGATCTGTGCCCATTTTGAAGAGGTTTCTTGGCACATTTTACTAATTTGTCACTTCAAAGTCTAATTCAACCTTTCCACTTTCCCACTCTCCTGTGGTCGCCAAGGGCTCCGTCAGTCCCATTTTAGACCCAGGGTTTTGCTCAGCTGTTGCACCACATGTGCTATAAAATGGGGACCTCACTCTGAAGACAACCCAAGTGGCCCCTAAATTTCTGTATTTCTTTAAGAATAATTTTTACCACTTCCCTGGATTTATTGGTGCAACAGGGAAAGGCCTCTGGCCATCCGAAAAATGTATCTGCTGATACCAAAAGATACCGATCCCCATTTTGTCTGGGTAATGCAGAGAAATCGATTTGCCAATAACCTCCAGGTGAAATTCCCTGTTTAACTGTTCCAGGAGGAGGTCTTTTCCTATTTTCGGGATTGTTTTTTAAACAAATTGGACATTTCACCATTATTGATTTTGCAATTTCAGTCATTCTCAAAGATTAGATACCATGGCCTCAATTCCCCAATGGGTTTTGTTGTAGTTTTTTTCCGTTATTTTCCTCGTTACAAAAGGTAATCCCTCCATCCTTCTTGATTCTTAGTGACTTCTAATATATTTGCTAAACATTGATTTTTGCAGAGTTCCACTCCCCTCCCACTCAGTTTAGGAGGTCTCACCCAATTTTTTACTCTCCCTTCTCCTCTTTCCCATCTACCATCCCCAACCCCCCAGCTCCTCCTCTGGCTCATCCCGGAGCTCCTCACCAGCAGCCAGGGGGCTCCCAGCACCACCAGTGTGGAAGCTGATAGGTGGTCAGAAAGTTTCTCAGATATCGACTTGGACAGCATTGCTGTGTACCCCTGAGAAAGTTAGCATCAACAATAAGCAAGAATTATAAACAATAGATGGAGAAAGCACACTTGCTCTAGAGAGGCTGTTATTCACTTAGAATTATTTTTAAATGGGTGTTAGTAGCACATAGCACATAGTATGAAGGGTGATAATTTAGAAATCAATGGGAATATAGCACAAGTGTGAAATCCTCTATAAAAGACATCTTGTACAATAAAGGATGTTTTTTGCCTTACTGGAATTTGTCCGTGTATGTATGTCACATGTCCGCCTCAACAGTGACACACCAGTGCCACCAGTACGGCCCCAGCTGCCCCCACACGTCCCATCCCCAGCACCAAGCGGTGCCAACAGCCCCAAAGCAGCTGCGGGCCCAAAACAGCCCCGCCCCATGCAGCACTGGGAGCACCAGTCTGCCTGGCAACTGGGGAGTCATCAGCGAGAAAAGCTCTGATTGAGTAAAAATTGTTTTGTGCATTTTCTGATGGCTTAGAAGGGTTGTAGTTTCTGGTTTCTGCACATCTCCACGGAAACTGATGAGTCATCACCACCACGTGCTCTGATTGGCCAAAGGCTGCTTTGGGGTGGGGGCTGGGGGCAGTCGGGACACTTGCCAAACGTGGAACCCCCCCACAAGCTGCTTATAATCACCAAAACTGGGGGTTGTAGCCCTCCCTCCAACACTGGTGGAGCCATGGGGTCATCCCAACCCCTCAGAATGAGGCAAGGGGCCCACAAGCCATTTATATCCCTCTCCCTGAGTTGGTGGAAAGCAGAGGGATCCTCCCCAAAATGGCATTTCCTCACCATCCCAAAATGGGGGGGGTGGAAGGGGGG
>WEKY01037155.1:1714-25707 GCA_013390045.1 Picathartes gymnocephalus
TACAGACAGAATGCAGATGTTGCTTCTGTGACTTTTACAAGTTGTATTTATTTGCACTGTTTCTATGAACTGTAATCATGATCTGTTACGTGTAGCATTTAAAATGGACACGTTTAGAAAGCAGTTGGGAGAGTTTGGAGTGATTTTCGTAATTTGTTAACTTTAAGTATGTGATGACAATTGATGTAGGGACTCTTTTTTAATACTTTGAGCTACTTCCTCAGATCTTTTCTGGTGATCTCTTTGTGTGTTTCTTTCATGTATCAGTTGAGAAAGGAGAATTATGTTTTTCTGCTTATATGTACAGTTACAAACCCACTCAGCAGCTGGTGTAGATACCCACATAAAATCTAATAGTGTTTTTCACTAGTTTTTCTCTAATTCCAGAGCAAATTTGGCCTAATTTTTAAAAATTGCTTGAATGTTCTGTCTTGGGGTATGATCAGTGAGTTTTAATAGCTGAAGTGCATTTAACTGTTGAAAAGACAGGGAGTCAAACTTCCTTGCTGTTTCTTACCTACAGAGCTAGTGAAGTGTGTAGCTCTGTGCTGAACTCGGACAAAAGGGACCCTGACCCCAGTGCACAGATCTCACTGACATCTTCCAGGTTTGAAAAAGGAATTGTAAAGGACTACAGTGTGCTTGTTGCCTGAGTTGTGTGTCAAGTGTGGGTATCACTACAGGCCCATTTACTGATGTTATCAGCCTACCAACAGGTGGCTGCCAGCAGAGAGGCTGCTGCTTTTAAACACAGCAGGGAGCTTTGTGAGGGCTATGAACCCTTAGACCCTTCAGTGGCAATTGCAGGAGGACATTTTTCACCCAAGGAGACTAAATAAACGTGGCATAAAATTCTAAATGGAGGCTATGTATATACTTACTTGAAGGCTGTTGGGATGAGAAAAGAGTGATTGATTTAGGTCATCCCCAATGTAGCATGAGAGAATCACAGAACGGCTTGGGTTGGAAGGTCACTAAAGATCAAAGAAGATCATCAAAGATCAAAGATCATCTAGTTCCAACCCTACTGTGGGCAGAGACCACCACCTAGATCAGGTTGCTCAGAGCTCCATCCAAATTGGCCTTGAACAGTTCCAGGGATGGGGCATCTACAACTTCTCTGGGCAGCCTGTGCCTCAGCACCCTCACAGTAAAGAATTTCTTCCTAATGTCTCATCTAGACCTGCTGCCTTTCAATTTCAAGGTGCTGCCCCTTGTTCTGTCATTACATGCCTTTGTAAATAGTCTCTTTCCATCTGTCTTGTAGACTCCCTTCACATTCTGGAAGACTGCAAACAGGTCGCCCCTGAACCTTCTCTTTTCCCAGTTGAACAATCCCAATTCTCTCAGCCTTTCAGAAAGAAGTGTGACTATTTTGTTCCGGTTTTTGAAGGTAGAAGCAATTAGGGTATGATTTAGTAATTCAGTGCCTTCACTTACTTTGTTTCATCTGTTTCATTTATTAAAATGGGAAGGAATTTCCAGAACTGAATCCTCAAGACAGTATCTTTCTTAGAAATAAAACCTGGTAACAAAATTATTGTTACAGATGTTTCTTCAGGCTCCTGTCACATGCTAGATGGTCTTTTATACTAGTGCTGAGAGACAAAATTACTTCAAGGTGCAAGTGTAACTTTTTCAGTGGGTTTCTACATCTGGACATAATCTCTCTGACTGCCTTTTCTTTGTCTGTATACTGCATTCAGCTGTGTTTCTGTCCTGGTTTTTTAGCTATGTCTTCATGATTGCTTGCTTACTTGGGAGCTGGGCTGTGGTCTGTGTGTGTGTGTGTAGCTTTCAGTCTTGCTGTTCCTGCTGAGTGGAATACTGGTAAGCTATACAGTGAAGATATCTTTGGATTGTCTTTGGCTAAGGGGAATTCGGAAGAAGTGAAAATGCTGAAGAACAATTCTCAGTGCTGGTGTCATTCAGACTGTGAAATTCTTGGCTAAACCCAACACCTCATCTAAAAACAGCCAAGGACTCTACGCAGCATTGTCCTTGAATGTTGTAGATACTGGTTTCAGTCACCATATTAGCTAATTTTGGTAAGTGATTCTCTGCCTTTCCAAATAATTTGGAATCATTTGGAAATGCAGTTTAGCTTCCTTATAGAGTGGTTTTTAACAACTAAAAGTTGGGTTAATTGTTAGATTTCTCATCTTTATGAAACCCAGTAAAATGTTCTACATCTCTCTGTGATTTTCTAGTTGTGCATCAAACATTAGAATTAGAAATCATATTGAGGGTCAGCATGTCTTGCATGCAGCAATATTTGTGTGTGTGTGTGTGTGAGATTTCCTGACATACAATCAGGACAATCACTGAAAAATGTGGTCTATACACCCTAGTAGCCAACGCCTAACAGAAGTCCCGTACATTGCTGGGAAAGACCTTCCTATTTTTACCAGTATATAATTCTGTCATTCCTTTTCTGTTTGGTTTAACACGTGGGGTGTGTGGGAGTGGTGTCATTTTGAGGTTTGAATGTTAGATGAATTTCATTCAGCTTTTCCGAGTAAGCCAGGATGGTAAGAATGGTTTATTGTATCTAGTTTACTGAAGCTACAATACCCCAAGGTTTAGTTTTGTGTTTTGACATCCGGTTTATTGCTTTGGTTAATACATCTATGCTGGATCTACTGTGCTTCTAGTTTTTTCCATTGGTGCTATGTATGATAATGTGAGGGCATTCATCTTGGGCCTCCTTTCTTCCCTTTGTAATGATGAAAGGATTATTTGCACTTGGTTTAAAAGGATAAGATGTAAAAACTAAGAAAATTTATCAGCCTGATGAAGATACTTATTTTTGAAATTTTGCTCATGAAAAGCAGGTGTGGATGTGGTTTTCTTATATCCCAATTATTTCTTAAAGCAAAAAACAAAACTATATAATAGACTTAATCTCATTTGGTTTGCCTTCTACAAAATGACACCAGCTATAAAATCATATTATATTTCAGAGACCCATTTTGTGGCCATTTTTCACCATCACCTGCATCATGTTAAGGCCACTGTTGATTACAGTATCTTTTCAATTTCTCTTGTGTCATAGGGTCACACTTAAATTTACTGCTGTTCTTTAGGATGCATTCAGGGACAGAGCAAATTACAGCAATTTTTTTGTGGAAGCAGAGGAACCCATTTCAGTGTTGAAATACCCAATGTTTCATAAACTGTCCAAATGCACACACCTTAAAACACTAGTTTTCACACTACCAAAAAGTCTGAAAATGTATGGCCAAAAAACCCCAACAAACAAATGAAAAATAAGCAACCATGTGCTCACAATATTTTTGAGAAGAGACGGTTGTTTTCATTCATTCTCAGTTTTTCCTTTCTCAAAGTCAAGCCTCAAAGAGGCCTTGGTAGGAGGACGGAAGAGACTTTAGAAAGGATATTGTACCACAGATTCTGTTACATGAGCATGGGTTTTCAGTAAGTAATTTTAAGCCAGTATGATACACAAACAGAACAATGTACAGGTAGAATGAGAGAAGATCTGTGTGAAGCTGCAAATGGCTCAAAAGCTTTTAGTGAATGTTTCTGGACAATAATACTGTAATGAGGGAGCAGCTGGCATTTGTAGAATGCAAGTCTCCCCTCACTGAGGGGCAGCCTGTGTCAGAACACAAGGAGTGCTGTCATGTCATGCTTTGAAACTCGGGTGTATGCTGGTGCTGAGGGCCTCTCAGTTCCAGCTGGGTTCTTCAGAGCTACCTACAGCTTCCAGAGATAGTCATTTTCAGGAACATCTGCAAATATTCCTCCTTTGGAGAAGAAAGCCCATTCTTTCTGTTTAAGAAGATGTGTTGGGGTTTGTATATTGGTGGATTTCAGTGGGAAAGATTGGCTTGCTGTAATACTGACAGTCTGACAATTAAAAAAGCAGTTTGTTTCCTAAAAAGTTGAGACTTTTGTGAGCTTCCAGTAGAGGTTTTTCTGTTGTTACTGTAAAAATTGTGGTAAACTTGTTTCTTTAAAACTAGTTTTTCTGGACATTTATCTCTTCTACTTCATTGTTGTTTTATCCATTTGCTTAAAAAAGGTGCTCAAAGTGAATGTAAGCTTTAGGATCTGGGTTAATACTTCCATAGCCAGATCTTAAGTGGAGGTTTCCAATTAGAGGTGTGTGCTTTTGAATCCTGTTCATCCTCCTCTCTCATCCCCCCATATGTTGGTTCTTCAATTGCTTTCAGCTGCAGGTACTGATACGCATGAGATTCCATATTAACTTCAGCCTGTTGACTAGTGATAGAGTGAGGACTACAGGAGCAAATGCTGATTGTTCAGTCGCCTTCCACTTGTATGTTCAGAAAAATTCTCAGAGAACTCACTTGTTTCATGATTTCCTCAGGGATCAAAGTGAATCTGACCATTCTGCGGTTCCCCAGTGACCTTTTGGCCTTCTCCCCCAGGTTGGTGTAACGTTTGCTTTTTCCCAGTCATTAGGGGCCTCCCAAATCTCCATGCTTTTTACATGACTTTAGATGTGAGAGAGAGAGGGCCTTGTCATGGCATTGCCCATCTCTCAGTACCGATGGGTTCAGCAGGTCTCATCCCATGGATTTGTATGGATCAAGTTCTGTTACACAGTTCGTGACTAAATCAGCAACTGCCATTCTTTGAACCTCCCTGAACCCTGTCTGTAAGAACAGGAGGTCTTTGCAGGTAAAAAACAAAGGCAAAGAAGACATTGTATACCTCTCTCTTACCTGTTCCTGGGTACTCTAAATCACCTACTCCATTCAGTATCTATCCTATATTTTCAGTGGTCACCCTTTCACTGTTCATGGAGCAGTAGAAACTTCCTGTTATCCTTCTGATGCTTGCAGGTCTTTCTTGCAGCTGAGCTTTGCCTTTCCTAGTGCCATTCCTGCATGCCCAGGCAATGTTTCTAAATTTCTTCTTTGTAGCCTAACCTTGCTTTCACTTCCTGTATACTGCCTTTTAGCAATGGAGTTATACCATGACTTCTTTGGCTAGGCTGGTCTTCTGACACATATACTTGATTTCCTGAGTATTGGGCTGGACTGTTCCTGTGCTTGGAGAATGCCCTTTGACCTACTTGCTTTCTTGTTAGCCTTTACCCATCATTGCAGCTTTCAGTGGGATCATACCTACCAATCCCCAAATTTGCTTCCCAAAAGTCCATGGTCTGTACTCTACTGCTGACCTTCTCCACTGTCCCCAGGGTTTAGAATTCCCCCATGTCATGGTCACTACCACTGAGGCTTCCTAGTGATTTGTATATCCTTAATTGGTACTTCCCAGCTAGCAAATCACAGATGTACTTAGCTGTACACCAGCCCAGGTTAGCCTGTCTAGTATCTATATTAGGGAGATACTCTTTATAGAAATTCTATTCTATTATATTCTTTTTAGTGTGTGTCCCCACCTACTGTGTTGTTTTTTTCAAGGAGATGTCAAGGAGATTAAAACCATTCCAAGAACCAAGGTTGTGATCAGGAGCAATGCTCAAATTGTTTAGGGTGCTCCATCTGTGTGGAAAGTCTGTAAAAAAGACTTTTGTCATGATACCATGTTCCCTGAAATATTTTCTGATGTGGATCCACAAACCCTCACCCACCTGTTGTCCCTTTTAAGACCTCCGTATATCCAAACTGGTCTTTTGCATAAAGGCACCCTTTACTTTTTTCTTCCCTGTCTGCATTTCCTGAAGAGCATCAGTTTGTTCACCACAGCTCTGTCATTCCTGCCACATCTCAGTTACTCCAGTCATGATGTGTGGTGACTGGATGCAGAGTTCTTACTCCTCCTGTGTGTTTTCAGACTGCATGTGTTGCATGTACACTTCAGACAGGGGCCCCTTCAGCCTGTAATGTTGCTCCTTAAGTGCCTCTTGTTCTTGTCACTCAGGGTCCTTTATTCTTTCCACTGCTGCTCCCTAGTTCTTCACTTATCTATGAGTCTCCCTTTCCAGTTGGAAATGATCTGAGTTTGCAAGTAACTTAACTGGTAAAAATTTATATACTGCCTTGACTGATGGTGCTGTGCAAGAAAGTAAGTAGAAAGCATAATATCCATTCAGACTGACTATCTTGTGCCCGTTGCAAACACTGGTCCCTCCCTCATCAAAATCTTGTGTGTTGGTTTGTGGGTTTTTGGGTTGTTTGATGGTTTTGCTTTTTGTTTTGGTTTGGGTTTTTTTTTTAAGAGTGTTCAAGAAAAGGAAAAGAGAAGGAAAAGAGTTTGGTTACCAATTTCAAATCTTAAAATAGAATTAACAGTTTCATGAAATATATTAAAGGCTGTTCCTATTATTAAGGTTATATTAGAGACTGCTGCTCATACTATAACCTCTTCCATGGCAGAATTTATTACTTTGCAGTGAAAACATACTGGAGGCAATAGAATTTGGCATTCCTGGCCAGAGCCCAAGTAAACGCTACTGTATGGTTTCTTTGTTTCTTTTTTAATTTAAAAGCATAATTTCACTTTGATTTGAAAGACCCTGAGTAGTAGAGGTTTTGTGGGTTTGGCTGGTGTTTGTAGTTCCTGCAGCTATATTCTGTTTGTATACAAATTTCTGGGCAATTAATAATGTGATCTAATTTGTTTCCATTATATGTACACAGTGTTAAAATTGTACTTGAATGTTTACTGTTAACTAACAGTAAAGCTTATGTTGAGAATGTATTAGGGTTTTTTTTATACCCATTTGAATACATTTCAGTGCTTCCCTATAAACACACAACAGAAACAGACCATGCACACACACAGTTTGTTGTAGCTGGAAAAACAGAGCTGTGACTTTGGCAACTTCAGTTTGCCTGTGAGTGCTCTCCACTGATTCCAGTGAGACTGAGAGCATAGCTTAGCCTTCCTGGGCGACATCTCCTGCCAGCTGAGAGTGCGCACATTTCTGATTGTTTTTCATTCTTTTCAGTTCTTCTTGCAGCAGACATTGTGCAGTGACCCAGTGATTCGAGCAGGTGATTAAAAGGAGGTCTCTATTTGTGAATTTCTTTGCAAGAGGGCGTTTTTGAGAGAAGCCTGTTCAGCAGATGTTTACTGTGTAATGGTAGGTAGTTCTGCATCAAGTTCTAGTCTTGTTTGCTAGCTTCTATGGTTTTGGAGAAGTGCAGGTGAACCTTTTGTACTCATAAGTGGCCTTCAGAATGTAGACTGGGGAGAGAAAGCTGAAGTAGGACTGTAAACAATACTTTGTTGGGGGTTGGGTTGTCTTTCCTTTTGTTTCCTTTTAACAGTATAGAATTTTTTTCCATTCAGTTGCTAAATGGCCGTTATCACTGAGTACTTAAGAAGAACAAAGGATATATCTAAGCCTAAGGAGAGGGCTATCTATGTTTACTGTTCTGTCGGGGAGTTTTCTCTCGAAGGGGGGTGGAGGAATGTCTCGAGAATTGGGGACTGGTAAAAGGCGAGGGCAGAGGCTGAGCGGGACTGGGGGTTTCGGAGGACGACACGGGAAGGGGCTGCTCTGCTGGAGAGAAGTTTTCGCTGCTGCTGCTGGAGCCCTGGCTTGGAGCTGTTTTCTTCTGCCTCTTGGGTGAGCCTCTGCTTGTGAGAGCAGCCACTGAACCTGTTGCCATCTGCTCGGGTGCCCGGAATCCCTGAGCTCGCCTCTCCTCGCTGGGCTAGGAGCCGGGCGGCTGCTGCCCCCCGCCCCCGCCGCTCCTTCGGCACTGCTCTGGGTTTCACTGCGCTGCAGCCCCGCACCCCCACCTGCCGAGACGTCCTGCCGTCCCAGTTTGCTGCTTTCCAAGAATCCTGCTGGGGCACTGGGATCGACTGCTCCAAGGAGGTTTGTGAAGGAAAGCCGCCCTTTCCGGTTTTTTTTCCCCTGCTGACTGAACCACCACAGCACGTGCTCCCTGCCGGCTGTGACCATCACTGCACCGAGGGGGGAAAGTGCCTTCAGGCCAGGGGGTCGGGACCGGGTCCTTGGTTCTGTTTGTTGTTAGTGCCATAAGAGTTGTTGTTTGTTTGTTTTATTATAAATACTAGTAAAGAACTGTTATTCCTACTCCCATATCTTTGCCTGAGAACCCCTTAATTTCAAAATTACAATAATTCGGAGGGGAGGGGTTCACATTCTCCATTCCAAGGGAGGCTCCTGCCTTCCCTAGCAGAGACCTGTCCTTCAAACCAGGACAAGTGATTTGTGGGGGTGTTGTATGACAGAGTTTAGCTAGAATGAGTTTACTGGTGTGATTAGGAAACCAGGGTTACAGCACTGAGGCAGTTTATGTTGGCAAAAGCATGTTCTGCTGGGAAAAACTGCCTCAGTCTCATACATAAAAATTATCTTTAACCTAGCTTTGCTTTTGAAATGAAGTAGTGTATCTAATGATTTTTAAAAAAATTATGTTCATGTTTATGTGTGTTGCCTTCTCCTTTTAAAGCTGATGGTAAAGTAATAAAGTTAAAATTTGTGTCCCACTGTGCACTGTGTTGAGGCAACTCACAGGTTTTAGAAACTGTCCAACAGGCAGGTATAGTTACACACACATTAAAAGAAACACGTGAGCTCGCTCTGGTTCATTTGGGATTTTAGTTCACTTATTTGGTAGCTGAAGGCACTTTGCTCTCAGCCTAACATCTGATAAGCCTGCCCGGTACACACCATACTGCTCCTAGTTTTGCTGGGTTTTAGTTGCCTTGTAGTGCCAGGTGGAACAGCACTGGGAAGGATTCACAAGTAAACGGTGCATTGCATATTTTTGTGAATGAAGCATTTGTGGTTTCTTGATTTTCTGTTCGTTTGTTTTTCCTAAGTATACTGCGGTGACAAGCCTATTTTAATTACATCAAAGGGCAATTCTGCATTGGGAAACTTTTGTTAGTCAGTTTCTCTAGGTTATAGATTTAAAGTAGATGCAGTCTTTAGGATAGAGAGAAAAAATTCTTTATATCCATCATGCTTTTGATGCTTAAAAAATGAGCAATAGTTTAAGTTATTCTTCTCATGCTACCCCTCTGTTTATAGTAGGGTGGGCAAGGGGATGTACTTCTGTTCATAGCAGAGAGCTGCACTGTGGCAACTTTGATCAAAGTTGCTCTGGATGAGACAATCCCATTTATAATTGAGCTTGGTAATGTTATGCCAGCTCTTCAGGTGATGCCTCTCGTGGTCAGTTGGTGACTGGTGAGCATGGAGTTAAACGATGGCTGAGAAGACTGTGGATGCACGGAGAGGAATATTTCTGCAGTTGTGTCAGGAGTCACTAAGCAGGATTGTTGGAGACTGCTCAAGGAAGTTAGCTCCAGGATCCTGGTATTTCTGTGCACATTCTTGGTCATAGATCTCTCTGGTTATTGTATGCAAGCCAGGCTGCTTGTGCTGATGGCTGTAGGAGTTACGAAGTAGCAAGGGAAGGCTCAGCACAGGTGTGGTGCCTGGCCATGAATGTATGTACTGTTGGATAGACGAGCTATCTGAGAGGAGGCTGGTAACTGGAAGAAGACTTCTCAAATGTCAGGTATCTATGGGTTAAATAATTGATACAGTTAACAGTTCAGATATTTTTACAGGACCATTTTTAATAATCATCCTGTAGTTATTTAAAAATGAGTTATATTGTGGTTTCATAATTGTTCCATTCAAAGGTCTTTTGTTTATCTGGTAGTGCTTCCAGCAACCACCCAACAAATTAGCAAGTTGCTTTACATTTCAGAGAAACAATCTACTTAGGTTTTGCAACTTCATATCTTGAAAACAAATGCTGTTCTAAGTCAAGATAGAATGTCCCTTACTTTGTTGTTGGTTTTACTTAGCATATGTTTATGCTAGTGTGCCTTACGTCTTGCTTCTTTTGAATTCATAAAGGTTGAATATGCTTTCTGTTCACCTTCAACATGGGGAGTAAAAGCCTGAAGCAAAACCCATAGGCCACCACAAAAACACCTTCACAGGGTAATTGAGTTAGGTTGGTTTTAATTAATTTAAATTGCCAACTAGGATACTTTTTTTGATTTATGGTTTTCAGTTTAACTTTGGAGCATTCATCTAGGGAAGACTTGAATCTTACTAGTCAATAAGTGTATTTCCTATTGAACATAGCATTTGAAGTCTTATTTGCTAAATTTTGTAAGGAAAGGAGGTAACTTACAGGCACATTTAAGGAATTTATATAGCTGCACATTTTATTGGCTTCTTATATTCCATGTTCTAGTATTTTGAAAAATTGCATGGTTTACTTTGTTTTCCTTGATAAGATTAGTTTTTATTTTTTAATTGATGATGGGCTTCTGTTGAATAGAAACATAAATTAAATTTAGACAACAAGGTTGTTAAAACAGTCTTGAAAGACGTATTGTCAGTATGCTGAAAATAAAGTGGCTTTGAGAAATCAGGAAAATGAAAACAAAACTGTGTGAGGGAGATGCAAATTTAAGAATGTTTTTCTTGATATATAGTATTTGTAGAACTAATGGTTTAGTATTCACTTGCACTTTGCCTTCTCTTTTCAATATGTAAAAAATTAGACTGTTTTCTGCTACAATCTGTAATAAATTTTGTAACTTTATAAAAACTTTTCGAGTTTTAATAGCTTGCTCATTCAGCAAGCTAAGGCATCAGCTTTTGAAAGAACACACCCTAAACACCTCTGACTTCATTTGGTTGGCCAAGAACTTCCTTCAGAGGTTTGACTGATTCAAAAAGTCAGGACTAATGTTCACTCTCTGAAATATTCTATTACTTTTTGGTATTTGTTCTAGACAAATTGGGTTTCAATTTCAAGTACATTTGAAAATACCTTTGATTAAGTTTAAATACAGAATCTTAATTTAAACGTATGTATTTTTACTTGCTGGTTTCTGATGTTCAGAGACTCTTCCTTGGATCCAGCATTGCAATCAAGGTTGTGCATACAGTTTTTATATTTGTCAATCATGATTGTTCTTGGTCAATGTATTACTGTGGAATTTCATTGTTCTGCATTTTTTTGTCCTTTGTTATGAAAGGGTTTGGAATTAAAATGCTCTCCTGAGAGTTTCTCAGTAATCTTATCTTTTAAAATACTGACAAGTAGAATGTACCATCCAAAAAATGGGGCAGTGTGGCTGTTTGAGTCTCAGTGGACCTCCAGATGGGAGAATCTTACTGTATGTGTATTTCGTATGCTGTGAATTAATGAGAAACTGTCTGTATGCTGCACATTTTATAGAGCCAAAGGGAGCTAACCTTTGCCCTTGGTATTACCCATCCTGTTAGTTTTGATGTTGGTAATGTTAAGCCATTTGATTCCAAATTTTTAATACAGATGGATGGATGCAATCCAGCTTGTGTTGCTTGAATAAATACATGACAGAAAGGTAAATTACCTTTCTGATGGATATTACCTGCAGTGAATTCAGAATAGCATGTTAGTCAGAGCTAATTTTGTTAATGTGCTCTTTCCAAGGCAAAAAGATTCTTTTTTTTGAGAACCTTAGATGAGTTTTGGAAAATGCAAGGATTATCAGAAGTGAAAAATTGAATGAAGTTCAAATTAGTTATGCAAAGTAGGGGACTGAGAATAGTTGGGCAAATTCATGGGGGATAGATCCATGTCTCTTCACTTGTCAACAGCATCCACATGCAACCTGCAGATCCGGGGTCCCAGAACTACTGTTTGTTGTCATCTGATAAGCTGTGCCAAAAGAAGGAGAAATGAAGTGCACTCTTTTGTGCTCACCCCAGACAGAATTGCTATTGACCAGTACTGTGACAAGATTATCCATTTGTTCTGAAGTATCAAAGCTTCCAGAGTTCCTTTTCCAGAGTTATTAATGTCTAACAAAGGTAAAATAAATGTAAACATTTGCTTCTGTTTACAAACTTAACTCATTCCATGCCTGACAGGTTTCTAATCTGAGTGTTGGATATGTAACAGAAGAGTGCTTCTGTTAACATTTAATGATCTTGCCTGTGGAATATGAATAGGCCAATTTCTCCTTTTTTAGAAGAGAAAAGACATGATGCAACCATACTGAAAAGTTGCCCTATTTGCAATACTCAATAGGGCGGTGTGGGTGTTCGTCTTACACTGAAAATGAAGCATATTTAACCCTGGAAGGTTTTCATCTCTGTCCTAGGGTATATGGTTGTTTTCAGAAGAGTTTTTCTGTCTGTTGGTATTGCTGGAGAAATGAAAGGATTTTTCCTGTGTTAAATTTGGGAAGACTTTAGAAGATACATTCTGCAGGGTCCAGGATAGGGAGAAATGCATTTTGGCTCAGAAACTGTATCCTGGAAGATATTTTGCCCCTCTTCTCTGCTCTTATGAGGCCCCAGTGGGAATACTGCACCCAGGTCTGGGGACCTCGGTACGCAAAAGGCATGGACCTGTTGAAACGGGTCCAGAGGAGGGCCACAAAAATGGTCACAGGGCTGAAACACGTCTCCTTTGAGGAGAGGCTGAGAGTTGGGGCTGTTCAGTCTGGAGGAGAGAAGTCTCTGGGAAGACCTTACTGTGACCTTTCAAAAGGAGGTTTAAAAGATGAACAGAGATTTACTGCCAAGGCTTGTAGTGACAGGACAAGGAGCAAAGGTTTTAAATGTAAGTGTCTCAGAATACTTCTTCAGGAAAAAATTTTTAGTTACCTAATACGCTCTTCAGATTTGAAACTTTCCTCACGCTTGGTCTCCTGTGCCAGTGTTCTGATTTACTTTCCTTATGTATGTATGTCCTTTTAAATTAAAGAACCTTTAAAACTCAAAATCATCAGAAAAGAAACCAGATTTCTGAAAGGCTGGAAACTGAAAGCGAGAAACCTGATGCTTTCTATGTACCTGATTGCTGGCTGAATTACTTGTAGTTTTACCTGTGGGTTATGCCGGTAATAACTGCCTCTCACATTTGCACCAGAACTAAAACGGGATTATATACCAGTTTATATCCTTCCTCAGGACAGACAGTGTAGAAAGAAAAAGGTTTTGAAAATGAGCACAGAGTGTGGACAAGGGCAAGTGGGATATAGGTGATGAGAGGGACTGGGAGCTGTGGAGATGCTTAAGCATCTTGGGAAAGGAATACCAAGATCAGACAAAGTGGTAGTGCATCTTGGTTTTAAAAGCCAGAGTACAAAAAAAGGAGTTGTAAAGAATTCCCCATGGCAGAATTAGCACAGAATTGTTATTCTGTAAAGCTTAACGTAATTTACTTAATGTTACTCCAAAAACTGGGAACCTGCTTTGTCAGAGAAACATTCAGCTGCATAGATGTCAAATTTTATTCTTATTTTCTCAGAAGCTTTGTCTTATTGATGACAATGATACTGCTGCTTGTGATAAACCAAATTGAGGTTCCGTGGAATGTTTCTCTCTTTGTGAAAGCCTTGTCAGCTTGAGACAGGATATATCCAGAAAGGGAGGAAAACTGTGATATTGTGGAATTGAAATCTCTATTATAATTTACTACAAGCAGCGTGGGGTTAAAATATCTGTTCTGTTGACCTGATGTTCTTTTCGTACAAAGTAACTTCTATGTTATCATAGCTTGGTTTGTTCAGGGGACAGAAATATTACCAGACAGTTTCTGTGATTTTTTTGAGAAGTTGGTGTGGTGTCTCTGGCTACTGACGGCCTTATACTCTGCACGTATGAGAAAAAGATGTAAAATGTTGGTTGCTAACATGGTTTTCTTTGAAACAAGACTAGGACAAATGCTTACTAATTGGAACAAAACCAAGAAAAATAGGAAGAAAGTTATTTCATGGCCTGTCAAATATAAATTGACTTTTTCATTTTGTTGGGGCAAGTCACTTCTCACTGATTATTAATGTAAGTTGCAGTTGTAAGCACTTAATTGGCTGCAGGGAGGTGAGGGATGAGGAGAACTCATACACAGTAAAAGTGCACTACTTAACTTTCACATTTCTGGATTCTCTCCTAGACCAGTTTTGATTGTGTTCAGGTTTTCACATTTCACCAAATAAGTTGTCTTTAAGAGTGAGCTTGGGCTCTCTCTCGTTTGAAACTATTTTCTAGAGGTGGCTTGCTCATGCACCTTTAACGATGCTTTCAGAATTGATTCTGTTTCAAACAGATATTTGCAAGGTCAGTTCCTAAGTAGGAAATGCCTCTTTATTACACTTTGCTTTATGGTTAGATTGACTATGCAGTGAGAATAAAAGACAAAAGAATAAGTAATTGAGGTGCATTTAAAACTTTGTTTCTGGGATTTCACTGACATTGGACTTCATTGCTCTTTCTTATTTGTGTCAGACTACAGGAATTTGCACCAACAGTATTTTTACCACTGAAGCATTCTCTTCTCCAGGCTAGGTTGGGTGTGAGCTTCAAGGCTGATATTAGAAAAACCTGATCAAAACTGAAAACCCCAACCAAACAAATACCACAGCCTTTGTGCAAATTAATGCTAGATTTGATGAGTGATACCATAAAGAAATAGGTAGGGGACAACAAGCTAGGGTTTAGAGATAAAATTGTGCTTCTGTGTCTGTTTGGTTTGTTTTGTGGTAATGATGGCTGGTTTATGTTGGTAACAATAAATGTAAGCCATAGAAAGCCCTTTATTCATTGCATCCAGAAAGTTTGTGTAAGCAGTCTTTGATTTTTTAGAGACTAAACGGGATTCTCAAGAGAAGATTAATTTCAAGAAAATCAGTTTAACAATCTAGTTACAAACAGAGAAGAACAAATGGCTTGAAATTGCAGGTAGCTTTTGAAAAATAACTTACGGTCAGGAGGCTCAGAAATTCAAGTCAACTGAATATTCAAAACCAGTAATTCAAGTTCCTATAAAGATGGAAATAGAACAGTATAGAGGATATCTGTGTGATCTTATCTGCTCATACCGGGCTTTTAATGTAGTTGTGCTTGGTATTTGCATTTCTTGCTTCAACTCCCACACAGCGGTTGATGAAAACTGAATTCCAGGACAAGATTAAAAGATTTTATCGTTTTAAAATGCTTTGTGGCTTGCCAGTTTTATTCTTTGTTCTACGATTAATTTACTTTCAGCGAAAGTCAGCCTTGAGTTCTCTCTCCTTTTCTAGCTGTTTGTATATGCTTTATAGTAACTGTGTTTGGATGCCTTTTGGGCTGTGGTACTGCTGTTAGCCTCCTTTTGAAAGATGTCAAGAACAGGCAAAAAGTTTCCAAGTAGATACTGAACTTCCTGGAGGAGAGGCTCCTTATGAAAAGGCACTGCTGTATTTCAGTATTTCGGTACCATTTTCTGTAGTGAGTTTCACCTCACTCTTCATCTGTATAAAGGAATGTTATTCTCTCTGGAATATGAAGCGTTCTCTTGTGTATGAAGGGTGTGAGCATCCTTCACTAGACTACACTTGCACAGCAGCAATCCCGATGAAACAGCCTTCAGGGAACAGCAAGGAAATGTGACTAAGTACTAAGCGAAGCTGGCACAGGGACCAGACGCCACAAACTGGAGATGCTGTTCAGAGTTTCTTAGCAATAGTATTTTTCTCTTGCAGAATTTTAATGCAAAAAGGGAGTTTCCTTTTAGCTTGTTAATAAACTGTGAATTATTTTTGTTATGTATCAGAGATAACTCCAGTGTAGGAGCTGTGAATCTTACTGTACACAGGGAGAATAGAATGGAAAATAAAACACTGCTTGTCTTTAATCTCTGTGTCTTAAAGCATCAAGTTTTGTGTCTCAAGTGTTCTTTGTTACGTGAGTCTTGTAAGAGTCCTGTAGTACAGCAGTTAAGAGAAGTATTTTTTGTGCTTTAGCTGCAGAGGTCATTTGTTTCAAGCTGCAACTGAAGTTTATGTCAATTCTTCAGAAAATCAGAATTCTTCAGAATGATTTTTTCATGAGAGACAATCTGAAGAGAATATGACTGCCTAGAGGGGGAGGACCTAGTGATTGTGCTGTTCACTTGGTTCAAGCACCTGACTGCCATGTTCATGGGAGTAATCTCTTCTGAATCTGTACATCTTGTTTGCAGCAGCATGAAATTATCTGCAGAGTGTATGAAACATGGACTAGTTGTGGGAATAAGTCAGTTTTTGGAAAATTGTTCCCTTCCCCACGCAAAGGTTAGCTTATATATTAGTTGTCATTTCTGTATGCCCTTAGAGCGGTTAAGATGGTGCAGATTCATGTACCTAAAACCCATAATCTCACAGGCACTTTTGGCTTTCTTTTGGACATACCCTTTTTAAAAGAGTAAAAAGAAGGACCCTGGAAATTACTGACCAGTCAGCGTCATCTCTGTGCCCAGCAAGAGAATAAAACAGATCCTACTGGTAGCTATGTCAAATCATAAAGAAGACATGGAGGTGCCTAGAGACAGCCAGCCGGGCTTCACCAAGGGCAAATCATGCCTGACTAACCTCACAGCCTTCTGTGATGTAGTCCTGACTGCATCAGTGGACAAGGGAAGAGCTACAAATATCTCCCTGGACTTCTGTAAAGCCTTTGACATGGTCCCACACAGTGTTCTTGTTGCTGAATGGATGGGAGAAGGATCTGATGAATGTACTGTTTAATGAATAAGACAGTAGTTGGCTGGCCGTGTCCAAAGAGTTAGAGTCAACAGTTCAGTATCCACATCAAAACCAGTAATGACTGGTGTCTCTTAGGGCTCTCTACTGGGACAAATACATTTTGATACCTTCATAAATGGAATAAAATAATTGAGCAGAGCCTCTGCAAGTTTGTGGATGACACCATGGTGAGTGGTGCAGTTGACAGACTTGTCAAGGTATGGCATCCATGACTGGATGGCATTGACTGGACCCATGTGAACCTCATGGGATTTAACAAGGCCAAGTGCAAGTCCCTGCCCCTGGATCAGTGCAGTCCTCTATTTCTGTAGAGACTGGTAGATGAATTGATTGAAGGCAGCCCTGCAAAGAAAGACTTTGGGTGTACTGGTGGATGAACACTCACATGAGCCAGCAGTGTGTGTTTACAGCTCACAGCCATGTCCTCAGCTATCTGGAAAGAAGCAGGGCCAGTAGGTCGAGAGATGTGATTCTGCTCCTTCTCCTGCTCTCTGTTGAGACCCCCATCTATAGTACTGCATCCAACCCTGGGGTCTTTGTGGTTTTAAATGGAAAGAGGGTAGATTTAGGAATATAAGGAGGATGTAAGGAAGAAAGTTTTAACAATGAGGATGGAGAAACACTGGAGCTGGTTGCCCTCATGTAGATGTTCTGAAGAAGTTGTGGAAGTTACATCACAGAAGGTATTAAAGGTGAGATTGAATAGTGTTTTGAGCAACCTGATCTAATGATAAATAGACTAGATGGTGTTTAAAGGTTCCTTAAATCCAAATGGTTCTGTGATTCTTTGAAATTATTGAATGAGCAGGGAATTTTCCCAGGGGACTTGGAACAGTCATCTGACACAGGTTTTTTGGTTGCAAACTCCTTAAATGATCTCATGGTCCTGATTTCTTGGCAATCATCCATGTTTGACACTTGCATGAGACAGCTGGGAACTAATTTTTATAAACTCAGTTCACTAGAAATAGGAGGTTACAAAGATAACAAGAGAGGGAATGATCTAAATAGTTTATTTGACACAAATAGTGCTTTTACCTTACTTGTTTATATAGTTCTTCTCCGATTGTGACTTACTGCTAGGAACCAGTCTTAACACCCTGCTAACATTTTGTTGATGCGTGGCTGTGTAGTCCCTTCAGTTACAGTTCTTGTCTTGACATTTTGAGTGTTAAGAGCACCAGTAAAATACTGGTACTGTGTTTATGGATGTAGTACTATTTCTGCATTAAGCTGATTTCCTGAAGGTTTATTGATGCTGTAAATTTTTTCACTGGATGATTTCTTGCTGAACAGCTCCTTGAATAAGCAGGAAAAACCAATCCCCAGAGCAAAGCAAATAGCTGTCAATAAGCCTATGGAAAACATTCCGTGCTTTTGTATGGGCACTGTAAAGATATGAAAACACAAATTTTAGAATACTTCATTTATTATTTGAGTCTTGGGTTATTCAGTAATGCTGCATTGTTAGCTGAGGAAAAAATCTTCCGATGTTGAACTTCATACCTGACTTGAGCTGCAAAACTAGGGTATGTGGGGACGCATGTTGCTGATGAGTTGAATCCTTCAGACACTTTATAGTATGAAAGTGACTCACATCTTTTTGCAGGTATGTGCTTATCTTAAAATTATGCAAATCTTTTCAGAATTTGGACCTTGCAAAGTGAAGCTGGGTGGCTGTCAAAGCAGTGGTCTCTTTCCACACTGCTGTGGAGGGGATGAAACCATATGGTTGACTCTGTGGGTTACGAGTCCATCTGAAGTGTAGTTGTTCTCATTCTTCACTGTAAAACATATAGCTGCTGAAGTTAGTGGAGAAGAGGAAGGCAACACCTAAGCCAGAGTACTTCCTTGTATGAGGTAGGGGGGCATTATTATAAGCCTGTTTGCAAGCACAGTGTTAAAGAAATTTTGACACTATGTTCTCATCTCCGTTAGAAAGGTTTATTGGCCATCTCTGGTGTGACAGTTTGGACAAATAGCAATGTTAGGGTCTGGGGTCTTCTTGCTCTTCATTGGTTCATCTTTTGTTACCAAGTGGTTGCTATGTGGTCATCTTCACACTGTCTTAGGTTGTTTTTGGTGGGAGTTTCTGTTAGTTTTAGAGTCCATGTTGAAACATAGTTGTTACCATTCATAAACCAGAATCTATGGGACATCTTGCTATTTGTTTTAAGGTAGTATTTAGGTTGCTAGGTTTGTCTGTCCTAACTGTTACTAACGTCCAGATTTTTAGCTCCAGGTTTCGCTATAATACCTCTTTGACTTACACAACATAGCCTTATAGTTCACATAAAGTTCAGCTTGCATCCTAACAATTCAAGCTACTGATGTCTACTTTCAAATAATAAAAAATTTTTAACACTAAGGTAAACAGTATGTAGATCAGGTTATAATCAGATGACTGCTGTGAGGGCCATTTTGTGGACAGTTCCTGGAGTAAGCTGTCCTGTTTGTACCTGTAAATTTAAATTAGATGTTCCTTGAAGTATTTATGCAGTCTTGCAGAGACACAGCAGTAACCTCAGGTAAAAAGATCTTTCTTCAGTACTGATTTATAAATAAGCTCTGTTTATGAAGCAGAGGCCTGCCTCATATTCAGGCTGTTTGCTGTATTAAAGTAAGTTTTTTCCATTTTTTAGCTCTAGTATTGTGAAAATATATCAGACTTCAAGGTTTTGAAATACAAAGTCTTCCCTTCAGGTTCCTCTCCTTTTCTTCTAAAATGTCTGAGAGGTGCCATTCAGTCAGAAGTTTGACTGGAAGATACACTTACTTTATATGCAATTAACATAAGCCCAGATTTCATTTTGAACTCTCAGTTATGTAATACCATTCCATTTCTTGCTGGTTAGTAAGCAGGTTGTATGTTTATCTGATAGCTGCAGGAAAAGGAAAAGCTGAGGGAGCTTACCGTGCTTCCTGATGCTTACTTGATGTATAAGTTCTCACTGGGAGTGTGGAATTGACGACAGCATACCTTGACTAAGCATTGTGGTGGGGAAAAGGGGATAGCAGGTTTACCAGTAAGGCTGACTGGGCCAGGGCGTGGAAGGAGACACCAGGACTCAGACGAGCAAACCTGTGCTGGGTGCAGTGTGACAAGAGCAAGTAGAGGAAGAAGGAGGAAAGGAAGGAGAGAAGTTCAGGAGGCATTTTACCTTTTTTTTCTTCTCTAGTAACTTTAGGCTGCTTCCTGGCTAAAAGGTGTTCCAGAGTTTTATCACAGCATCTTAGGTGTACTCCATGCTCAGGCATTGCTTAAAATTCAGTGTTGTGCCCCATACCACGGAACTGAAAAATACTAGCTCTTCCTAGAATGCAATAAATTCTTCCAACAACCTGAGTTAAAGTGGATGGAAATCCATGGGAAACCAGTGGAATTCCAATTTGTCGTAGTTTATTTAAAAAGGAGTGGAAGAAAGAAGGGAAGAATGGCAAATCTAGTATGCATTGTATACAGCTAGTATACCATGTATCACGTTTCTTCTTCCTGGTCAGATTGCACACATTAGGGAAAAGTTTAGAAGTATTATAATACACTTAATTTGCAGCCTTGTTCTTACTTGACCAGCCTGAGTAGCTGCATCTTTTATTGAACTCACCTCTAACTTTTCTGTTGTAACAGCAAAGTAGTTTGTTTACCCATTAAGTAACTTGTTCATTGCAGTTTGATAGGCTGTTGAATTAGAAGGAGCATCTAAAATCTAAATAATGTGTCGCAGGTAGAGGAACATTGGTGGCTACCACATGATAATAATCTGCAGGAGTGGTTTGCATTATTTTGTTGGAAGTTAAGGCTCCTGGATCATAGATAATTTAACCTCCCTTCCTTCTATCTTTTCAAGTAGACTAGCCATCCATGGCTGTATCTCACCAGTATATATATATGTGTGTGCATGTGTGTGTATATATATATATATATGTGTGTGTGTATATATATATATATATATGTGTGTGTGTGTGTATATATATTTATATACACACGCTCCATTCAACTTTTCCAAACGCTAGTCTGCAAATGAAACAGCCCAGAACTTGTCTGATTCATGTGAGTTAGTAAGACTCAATAGCTTCATTTTAGATAAACTAGGTTTAATAGTACAGCTATCATACACAAATGATTTCCTAATGAGACTGGTGCTGGAGAGCCAGTGAATGTATTAATCGGTTTCATACTTTTAAACAATGAGATACTTCCAGTAGCTCTGAAATTCCTGAATTAAAAGGTTTGAATTCACACCTCTTTTTCCCTTGGACTAGCATTGTGTGTATTTGGATGATTTAAATTGGCAAGCATGAAGCACGCATTTCAAACCTGATACTGATTCTCTTTTTATTACAATGCAGAAGTTAGACAGAACCCATGAAATTCTGAATATTATTTTTGCTGTTCAGTTTAGTGTGTGAGTTTAGAAGAAAAATAATCACTTTCCTGTGGTAGCTGGGGAGCACAGCATTCTTTCTTTCTTGCCTGTTCCAAAAGAATGGATATTTTCTGGAGTGCAAGTCATAATATTAAGCTGGGTATTTCACTTTATTTGAAGAAGTTTGTGCAAAATAATTTAATTGTGTTTAAAGAGGTTATATGTACACATATAGTGCATCAATTGAAGGGCATTACTCTCTACCCTGCCTGATACCGGTAATGGTGTAGGGATGCCTGATCTGATGTTTCATGGATGCCCGTTATGTTCTGGTGGTGTCTCAGCATAAACTGAGGCTACTATTTTGTCACCTAGGTATTAGAAGCTGTGAGTCTGAGAAAACCAGCTGACTGTCAGCAAGTGGCCTGTTACTTGCACAGCATGCAAATTGCTTTGGATTGTACAAGAGATGGGATGTTCAAGATGGGATGTTGCTTGAGAAAATGATGGGCATTAGACCTCACAGTTGCATCTCCTGAACATAGTAGGAAGGAAGTGCATTTGGGAAGGTGCTGTGGGCAGTGGCCCTCGTGCCATATTCTGTCTCTTATGTAGGAGTCTTTGTGGCATTTTCCCCTTTGTCAGTCAGCTTTGCAGAGATAATTCTTCAGTCAGAATTAAAGCTTTGATTGTAGTCGCCCTAGGATCTGCTAGCCCTAGAGTGCAATTAGTCTTGAAATCCCTGTAAATTTGGGGATATGAAGGTACTTTAAGTGAGTTTGTATCTACTCCCTGCAGTCAGTGCAATGTAAATTGGCTTTTGTTCCTTTCAGTCCTCTGGCATCTTTAACGGTTAAACAACAATTGAAAAGTCTTTGACACAGACTAGAGAGCTGCTGAGGTCATCTTTTCAGATTCTGACTCTGATGTTCCTTGCAGGTGAGTGAAAGGTGATTAACCTGTCTTCAGGTTTGTCTCAGTGCAATCTGTCAGGAAGAAAATGCTTTAAAAACATAATAACTCAGTTATTAAAAACTGCTTTTATATTTTACATGTATATATATTAAAAATATTTTTAAGATCAGAGAAGTCCTACAGGATTTCCCGACCATGTAACTCAACATTATAGATTGCATTGTTGTGAAGCAGAGCCTTTAGCTGGTCGTCCTCTGTGTCATTGACTTCAGATCTGTTACCTCGGCCCCATTCACGGGACTGTATTATCAATGCTGTCTTTGAAGTAAACCCTTTTCCAAAGACAGCTTTTAGTGAGGCTGTTGGTGAGCTCAGCCAGCTCACCGGTGCAAAGCAGCAGCCAGGATGTATGTAAAGCTTTCACTTCTCACAGTTAGGGATTGTGTCTTTTATCTTGCTGTTGTACCTTAGGGTATAAGTTGACTGCAAATGAAACAAATATGTCATAAAGGCCATGAATAATCCTGTTAAGGAAAAAAAAAATAATTGAAAGGAAAACGTTGCCATATTCTCTCCCAACTGCATTTGGTTGTCTGTGGAACAGTTGAGTTTGACTGAAACATGTAGATAAAACCCAAGCTAGACTTTTTTCTTGGTAATGTAGATATTGTTAGAGTTGAAGGTATGTCATAATGAAAACTGATGAGCTGCCCAGGTGTCTTATTTTGCATTTACTAACTGGAAGCTCTGCTAATGGGGCTGTGTTGCTACTGCTGTTATCTGTTATAGCTAGAACAAAGTCAGCTTATCATTGTGATGGTGCTTGCGATCACTGTTCCAAAAAGCCTATCAGTAAAGCCTATAATGCAGTCTGTAATGCAAGGTCCACATTTATGAGTTTTAATTTGTTAGGAGGTAAGTTTTAGGTGATGTTAGGGTTAGGTGTAGGCTCTGCACCACCTCTGGAAATTCCTTTCATTATCCACATGCCTAGATGCCTGAAACAAGTTTATATGTATTTGTTATAATTTGGCTGAACTTAACTATTTTTTGTTGCGTATTTTGTTATTTTAGATTAATTCAAGAGGTTGTATTTTACATCAATTCTCCCTCTGGGGTAGCGGGCAGAAAGATAACAAGCCTTATCTTTAACACTGTGTTCTGCTGGGTTTTTTAGCTTGCTTTTGAGCTTGAATTGATTCCAATTTCAAGAAAACATGTGAAGTGTTTGTAGTGAAACACTTGTGGTTTGCCTAAGTCTAAATCAAGTGGGAGTGGAGCACTGCATATTTCAAGCAGTTTAAAACTGGTTCTTTTTTTCCTTTTTCACCTTGAAGCTTCAACTGTATAGTGATTTCTTCTTTGCCTTCCCTTCCTACAAAAAATACACAGTATGATCATGCTCTACTACTGCTCAAGCCAGTACAATGACTCCTATGGTAAAATAATACTTTTTCTGAAGTGATAAATCAGCAAGAAGCTTTGTAAACTATTTTCATACATTCCTTGGACAGAAGTCTCAGGACTGGGGTAAGCTTTTGTAGGGGTGTACTGTCCCTTTTGTTCGTAGGCATAAAGAAACTTGTATGGAGATTTTAGGCAGAACTTCCATTGCAAGAAAACTGGACATAATTAAAACTTTGACCCTGGAATTTTCCTCTTTTATTCTTAATGCATTGCTGGAATGAGAGTGCTGGTTTGTGGTTACCCAGGGTGCTTAAAATGTTCTGTATTACAGTATATCAGCTTGAATTGTGTAACTTCTCCTTATTTGTATATGTGCATATGTACTTTACTCCATTTGTTTTGTATTGATGAACTAACTATAATTTTATTCTGTTTAAAAGTCTTAAAAAATACATGTGAACACATTGGCACTCTGATGCTTATTCTGTTATCAAACCTAGCTGTTTGGCAACTAAATCTTGGAGAAAATAAAGTTTGCTAAATTTATTTCTAGTGTTTACAGAAATTGGGTTATCATTTTAGTTATTTTTTTCTCCCTTCCCTCCTTGTTTTTCAGGTAGTATTGGTACATCGTTTCAATGCCACTCAATCCATCAAGATCACATTTGTACTGATGACAGTGACAAGGTGAGATTTACATAAATGTTTCATTCACAAGATGCATATGCATTGTGGGGGTTTTATATATTGCTTTTACTACACAAAGATGTATTGTTTTGCAGATACAGCAGTCAGTTTTCAGAGTTACTTTTTGAACTGTCTCTAACATAA
>WEKY01037155.1:31092-49880 GCA_013390045.1 Picathartes gymnocephalus
GTACCGGAGTGGGCGCGGCGTGGGGAGCGGCGGCTTGCGCGAGGCGGGGCCTCACCGGCCCCCCCTGGTGCCCGGGGCTGGCCGGCCGGGGAGGGGAAGGGGCGATCTCCCTACCGGCGGCGCCGAGCCGCCCTCCGTACGGGTGGAGGGTGAAGGAGGCCGTGTCGCCTGGGCTGGCGGGGAGCCAGAGCTTCTTCCATGTGGGCGGCCCGCGAGGTCGAGGAGAGCTGGGGAAGGGATGTAATTGTCGGATCTTGTTAAAGAGGCTTTATCTGCTTTGGCGAAAGGTAGAACTGAAGCCTAGAAAAATTAACAGACTTTCTAGGACTGAAGTGCTCTGTGGTGTCCTCAAGACAGGCAGGTTAATGTGCAAGGCGGTAGCAAGTGTTTCTGAAGCAGTCACTGAATGTCCTCCCATCCGTATATTAAAATGACGTCTTTAGGTATCTCTGTTCCCCTGAAATTAGTCAAAAGAACAACTGTTTAAGGAAACACTGGTTTAGCAAGCATACACGTTAGGGTATTCGGTATTTTTCAGTACACGTGAGTTAATTCTCATTTCTAAAATATACAAAGGGGATTTCTGTTTTTTATGCTTAAACTGTAAAGTTGTATCTTGTTTCTTTAAAAAGTGTGTTCTTAAACTGACTGTGCATTGAGATGTTAACTGAAGACGTCCATTTCAAATTGTAACTGTTTAGAGCGAGTAGCTAGTTATTACAAAGAAGTTCATTGAATTGAAAGTCATGACTACGTTTATGATTTTCTGACATTTGCATTTTGACCCAAATTTTTGAAGATAGTATTTGAAGCAAATATTTATTTTCTGGTAAGTTCTTCATGTATAGTGAGGCAAGTGGAATGGTAAGATGAACAGGATTACTAGAAGTGTGCCTTATTCAAGTACTGAATACAATTACATTACAGTTCGATTTGGTGCTGCTGATAATGTGATTGTTCTTAAATGTCATTCACTGAAGCAACTGCTTTGGTTTCATTTGCCAAATTTATGTATTTATCCACATCCTGGCGATCTTGCTATCTGCTGACCCAACAGACTCCTTAACTGCTTTGCAGCGTTATATTACATTACCTTTCTTACCTTCAAGGGAGCATTGCAGCTGTGGTATTAGAGACTCACTGTTTAGAGAGAGGAAAAAGCTCCTTTTGGATACTAATATGTGCAATAAGAGAGAGGAGGTGCAATCATTAGAGGATTAAGTATGAGATGGAAGAGCATACAGGTTCTCTGGCAGGTTTCATGGCTAGTGATTGTTGATAAAGTTTTTGATCTTCCTAAATCACTGGATCTTTGGCAAAAACCGAAATGTATGCATACATAGAATAATGTGAAGAAAGTTTTCAGGGACTTGTTACTAGGAGTTGTACTACTTGTGAAAAGTGTTGATTGTGAAAAGTTGTGTGTAAATAAAAGAGTCTTACAATGTAGAGATCTCATGATCTCCTTTGTGAATCTTGTTTCGTTATCTCATGGACTTACAGAGCAGGTTAAACTTCATTTGATTCTCATCTAGTTCTCTTTGTGGGGTTTTTTACTTAATAAAAGTATAATAAATACTAAATTCAAGTTGCACGTTGATCAGTCCTTGCTTTGGACCGGCAGTGGTGTGGAAGTCACAGTATGTAATTGTCTTTTCTTTTTCTGAAATAGGAGGATTTGGCTCTGAAGCTATTAGTTGAGTAACTGTTGCGATTTGTCAAGTTTGTGTGACAGCTTATCTAAATTCATTTTTTTAATATGGCTTATTAACATTATAATAAGAGATAACTTTTATGATTTAAAGTGATACTGTTGATGAAGTCAAGTTACTTTTTCAGCTCTTTGCTAAGAAAGTCTTTTAAAGTTGTGATGGTTTTTTATGCAAGACTACTAAAGTACAAAAATGGTACATTTAGGAAGTTACTTCTTCAGACCTACCTGCTGTTGAATTGTAGTCTTGTACTATGAAACTGTAGTCTCGTTGTAAGTCAAAAATGTCATACATGTTTGTTTGTAGAGACTACATGAGCTGAATTGTTGGGGATCTCGTTAGAATTGGTGCAGAGCAGGTCTTTGAGTTACAAAGTTCTCACTAAGTCTTTGTATGTAGCTTTACCATCCCCACCTCCACTTGCCCCAGAAGGATTTGAAAAGTGGAAATAAGGGTAGAGGAAAGATGAAGAACTGTTTTTTCCTATTTTTAGTCAGAAAGTTGTTTTGACTGTGGAGAAGTGATTCTTAAAACTTGTGGAAGATACAGGCTAGACTTAATCAGTTCATATGGAAGTAGAACTTGTGGTTTCCTTCTCTATACAAGAATTTATATCAAGTTAAATAATATAATACAGAATATTTAAATTCTGCTGTGGGCAGAACTTGACTAGGCCTATGATTTAACACGGTGGTTTTCATTTTTTCTTCATTTCATTTCTCTTCAGCTTCTCATGGGAGCCGGTAGGTTCCTCTTTTACTAAGTTCTTTACAGATCGGGAAACTTGTTTTGCTTTTTGGTGCCCTCTACTGATGCCTATTTGTCCAAACATCGAAAGATGGTGCTGGTTTTGGCCTTTAATAGCACTAAATGCTAACAACAGCAGCTCTTTTAGAGCAGCGGGAAGGGGAAAGAGAGAAAGGAAGCCCTTTTACACTGAGTATTTTGCTATTGGCCTTCCAGCCAGTTTGTCTAGATTGCACTGGAACTGTACCTCACTTGGTAGAAAAGTAGGTAAGCAGCATATATCTGACTTGCTTAGTGTCTTCTGTTGGCATTGTAGCAGTAAAAAGACTGATTCCTTTGCTTTTCTCCTCTCAGGAAAATAGGCATATTCTGTCTTTAATGTGTGCAGTCCCTGGTTCTCAGTAAATACATTCCAGGTTTGTTGTCTCAGAATTTGTTACCTTCTTGTTTATTTTCAATAACTTTGCTTTTCTTTGTATTTCCCACTACTACCTCATATACTACAAAAATGCCTAGTGCTTCATGTGAGCACGACTACATAGGCTGTGCTGTGCTTACTTTCTGTTTAAGTAGCCCTTTCATCTTATCAGTCTTGCAGTTTTGTTCCTGTTGCAAAATCTGTGAACACCTCTGTCCTAGAAAAACTCGGAAGTTGCATTAAGTCAGCTGCATTCTCTCTACAGAACCTCTTACCTTAGCCTTGTGGTCTGTCTTTGCCAACTTGGTTAATTTCTGGCAGAAGTGGCCAATTTTTTTTTTTTTTTTGTCACACTGCAGTAACAGTAAATTGTGTGAGAAGGGATGAGAACATTCATGGCACAATGTATGGTGCTGCTGAGCAGATGCTGTGTCTGACAGTCTTCATGAAAGCTTCACAAGATGGCTTTCTAGACAAAAATTTAGGACTTTCTTCCTCATTCAGGTTCTTTAGATGACCTGTGTTGGGACTGTTCTTTAAAAAGGTTGTGATGTGATAAATATTTTTGATGAGCTGCATTTTCAAAATCTGATTCTTGGAAATTGATCTCTTGCGAAGACATTTAAGACTATTTTGTTAGCAAGTGTGGAGGGAGGCCATTTTTGATCTGTCTTCTGTATTTGTGTCTTGGGAAAACATCAGAACTGAATATAAAGCAAGATGGGAAATGAAGAGATGGGAGACATGAAAGACTAGAAAATTCGTTTAAAATAGTGTTCTGGAAGGAACTTGTGAAGCTGAATAAGTTCCGAATTCATGAGTATGGTTTTGGGAAAAACATCAGATGTGGGCACAAAGGACCTGGTAAGATCGATATGCATTTAATAATTTTGTATGTGAAGCTCTAGTGAGCGTAGGCTAGAGATCATGTGTGAAGCTGTCTTCCTCTTTATTTAATATCCTTATGTATCAGAGAACAGCCAGAGCACTTTTTCTCAAATTCAAATACAGAGACCTAGTATAGTATTTGTATTCTTTGGCTCTGCTTTCTGTGTGTGAATGTTTACGTGTTTCTGTGGGTTTGTTCAACATTCGGCAGGGCTTGAGAATATTTTTAAAAAGGACATATCTCACAAAATTTCTTACATGGTTTAAGTTCTTAATGTCTTTTTTTTTCTCCTTATCAAAGGTGTGAGATGAGGTTTAAGAAGTGAGTCAGCAAACTGTGCTTATTTGAGTGTGTTTAGGGGAGCAAGGCTTGGGTTCCTTTGCATATAATCTAAGGTGTATCATGTAGTTTGTTTTTTATTGACCTTCCTTTGACTTTCTGTGAGAATAATCTTGTTTTCTGAAGTGAATGAAAAGATCTGCAAAAGTAGAAGCTGTTTTTTGAAGGTGAGAACCTGCAGTGTTTTCTCATATATTCCTTGTTTTGGTTAACTTAGCAGAAAATGCCAGTTCTTTCTTGGTTTGGTTGGTCTTTCTTAAATAATTTTTCACTTACATTGAGTAGTGAGTTCTTTACCCATTACATGACGTGTTTGACGACAGCCTCCCAGCATGTGTATTTTGCAGGGTAGAGGAAGCAGCCACTGCTGCAGTAGTTAATATGTTTATAGGGCCTGTACTGAGTCTGACACGTGTAAAAGGAAGTTCTGCAAGCTACTAAGGGTAAAAGGTGTGTTCAAATCCCAACTCCAGAGAAGAATATTTTTTTCCCCTAAGCTTTTTAAAGCACCTGTTACTAATTTATCTGAGCGGTTAATACAAGCTAAATGACGTGTGTATATTTAAATCAAGTAGTTTCTAATATGTAGCACATAGTCTAAATAGGATGAGCTTTGAAAAGAATGATGGAATCGTTTAGGTTGAAAAAGACCCGTGAGATGATCAAGTCCAACCATTAACCTTGCTCTGTCAAGTCTAGCACTAAATGACATCCCTATGTCTATACATCTTTATTACCTCCAGAGATGGTGACTCAACTGCTTCCCTTGTGTCCTGGTTTGAAGGACAAGTAGGTGCTGAGAAAGGCAGGAGCCTCCCTTGGAATGGAGAATGTGAACCCCTTCCCTCCGAATTACTGTAATTTTGAAATTAAGGGGCTCCCAGGTGAGGATACAGAAATAGGAAATAACAGTTCTTTACTAGTATTTATAATAAAGTGAACAAAAAACCCCAACGCTTATGGGATTAACAACAAAACAGAAATAAGAACCTGGTCCCAGCCCTCTGGGCCTGCAGGCACTGTCCCCTTGGGTACAGTGATGGTCACAGCCGGCAGGGGGCGCTGGTGGCGCTGGGTGGGCAGGGCAGGTGCGATGATTCCCCCACGGCTGCAGGGGGCGCTGTGGCGCGAGCTCCAGCAGACACGTGGCACGGCCGGGAGGGGAAGGGGTGGAGGACAGGCAGGCTTTGCTTCAGGAATGCTGTCGATCCCGGCGCCTCAGCAGGACTCTCGGAAAAACAGCAAACTGGAACAGTAGGACGTCTCGGTAGGCAGGGGGAGTGGGGGCTGCAGCGCAGTGAAACCCAGAGCAGTGCTGATGGAACTGCGGGGGTTAGGGTAGGGGCAGCACCCCGGCTCCTAGCCCAGCAAGGAGAGGCTGGCTCAGGATCCTGGGGCCCCCGAGCAGATGGTAAAATAGGTCTCAGTTCAAAGCAGGGGTTCACTCACGGCAGAAGAAACAGCTCCACGTGAAAAGGGTCCAGCAGCAGCAGAGACTCCTCTCTACCCCAAAAAGGCAGAGCAGCTCCTCCAGTTCCCCTCCAAAGCGCAGTTTCAGCTCTCCCCGTGCTGCCCCCCACCCCTGGCTTTTATCCGTCCCTCTCCTCCGGGGCTTGCCCACAGTCCTTTGTTTTTTCTTAAGTATCCAGTACTTATGCTGTCCCCACCCCTGGCTTTTATCAGATCTTCTCCTCCAGGCCTTGGCCACAGTCCTTTGTTTTTCTTAAATACCTAGTACTTAATGGTCCATTAGCGGCTCAATGGGAAAAGATTCTATACAAAAGGAAAGAAGAAAAACCTAACCCCTAACACCTTCGAAGCCTGTTCCAATGCTTTGCAATCCTTTTGGTGAATAAAATTTTCCTAATACCTGATTTAAATAATCCCTCGTGCTAACTGAGGTCATTTGTTCTTGTCCTATTACTTGGAAAACAGACCAACTCCCACCTTGCTGCAGCCTTTTTTTTTTTGAGTAGCTGTAGAGAGAGACAAGGTGTCCCCCGTGTCTCATTTCCTCCAGATTAAGCAACCCCAGCTCCTTCAGCTGCTCCTCATAAGACTTGTGCTTCAGACCCACCATGTTCCAGCACCTCAGTGTCTTCTTGTGAGGGGCCCAGAAATGGACATGGAACTCAACGTGTGGCCTCACCAGTGNTGGCCTCACCAGTCCCAAGTACAGGTGGACAATCCTTGCCCTGGTCCTGCTGGCCACTCTATTGATAACACAGGCCAAATAGTACTGGCTTTCTTGGCCACCTGGGCACACTGCAGGTTCATGGTCAGTGGCTGTCAGCCAGCAGGCCCAGGTCCTTTTTGCTGGGCATTTTCAAGACGCTGCCCCAGCCTTAGCACAGCATGGGATTGTTGTGACCCAATGGCAGGACCCGCCACTTGTACTTGTGAACTTTGGCCTCAGCGCAGTGATATATCCTGTCCAGATACATCTGCAGAGCCTTCTTACCTTCCTCAGCTTCTGCCCAGCTTGGTGTCATCTGCAAAGTTACTGATCTAGAGATGTTACGCAGGGCTGGCCCCAGTACTGAGTCATGTGGAACACCACTTGTCGCTGGAGACCAACTGGATATAACTCCATTGACGAGAATTCTTTGCGTCTGGCCATTCAGGCCTGGCCAGCCTCTTTACCAAGGCAAGGGGGCGTCTCTCTAAGTGAAGAGCAGCCAGGACCTGGAGTCCTAGATCGTGCTGTTGTTAAGGATAGTTTTGCAATGTAACAAAATGCAGTTGAAGGACAGAGTAAAGGATTGGTATTTATTTCACCTGTGAAAATTTGCTTTTATATGGAAAATTCTCTAGAAGAAGGGAAGAATAAATTAAGTGTCATAAATAGGAGAAGGACATAACTGATGCAGAGGGTAAGAGGAGCCTTGTTTGGTGTTGGACACTACTGTGACAGTTAAGGACAAGGGTTGCAGTTGTACTGTGTGCCTTTTGGGATGTGCTTTCTCCACCATTCAGTGGGATCTCCGCAGGGGAGAAGGAAATTGGAAAAGGTAGAACTCAGAGTGCCTTATTCTTAGAATTAAGTATCTTGACCTTTGAATTTTCAACTCTGTTTAAATACAACTCCCTTAAGCTGTATCTTTTAATACTTGCTTCTGTTGTTTTTTGGGTTTTTTTTTTAACTAATACCAGTGTGAGTATATTGAAGAGCATTCTGTTATTAACATGAGTTTCGTTGTACTGATTAGGTAAGTAGGTAGGTTTTTGTGGATTCCCTTTGTAGTTTCGAAAATGGATGAAGAGTATTTGTTGTGGCTTCAGATTTCTAGCAATACAGAGAGACTGGAGCAATGTAGAGAGAAAATTGTGGTATGAACTGACAACACATAATACTACATTATACACAGAAATTTTTAACAGTATGGTATGCTGACCAGATACTTCCATCTTTTGGTAATGCAGTTCAGTATTGTGATGACAAGCAACAACAGTGAAAGCAACCAAGTATGAATTTGTGTTACCACAATAGCGGTCGAGTCATTATGCCAGTAGTCTTCTTACTGGGAACAGATTTCAAATGCTGATTCGCCCTTGTGCCTCTTGCAGACATCAGTTATAGTAGTGTGAGTAATGTTTTTATTGGTGTAAACGTTTGGATGTTCTTTTGATGCTTTGTCAACAAGTACAGTCAGTATAACATCCATTCACACAAATAAAAGATTTCAGTCTTCAGTGCGCAAGTGATAGCTTGTCCATTTATGTATGTTGTGTTTCACAGGCGTGTGTGCATACCTGTGTGCATCTGTATGTGTGTAGCTTAATACAATGAAAAAAATAAAGGTGGAAAGAGTGTGATTTTGTGTTTTTACTTTCAATGGTTATCCTAATTACCCTGTCTCCACTGAGGTACCTGTATTTTTAGTTGCATATGCCTAGATGACAAAATCATTGCTGCATACACACTGAATGTGCAAACTATGTGTAGAGAAGACTTTGCTGTGAAGCAGTTTTGAGCCAGGTTATCTTCAGATCCCTTGTCCCATCAAAGCAGAAAGAGCAGAATTAGTTTTAAATTTGAAAATCTCATCTTTTTGAAATGTGCCTGTACTTGAACACCTTGTCTTGATTTCACCACTTTACTCTTGCCCTGGCATCATTTTACGTGCGTCAATTTCAGCACATTTTATGACATTTAAATTTCTTTACAGTAATGAATACATTTTAATGGTATGCATGAAAATTTTAATATGTTTCAGCTTTGTTTATAGGAAAACTGGTTCTCTTTCTGTATCTATAATTCTGTGATTTTAATTAAAAATTTATCTTTTGCTTACGTATGAAAGAGGGGATCAGGACTCTGTGGAGGCCCACAGATAGCTTTTAACACTATGACCTGAAATGGCATTTTCTATATTGTGTAAGGTGGTGCTGATGTCAAAACACAGACACTTTACCTCAGATCTTGGTAGGCATTTTGGAGATTGACTGATAGAAAATTATCAATGGAAAATATTTTTTTTTTAATCTTTTTGGATACTAGTACTGTTTGTTGCATAACTCTTTAAATTTTCAGTTTTGAGAAAGCTTGAAATGTTTGCTATCATAGTACATACTAATTGCAGGGAACATCTGCAGAAATAGCACGTTTTTTTGCACTTTCTATCACACATACCACTCAGAAAGTTGAGTTGAAAAACTCAACTCTCAGAAAATGGAGACCATAAACTGCTATTTTAAGGTGAAATTAATATTTTTACAACAATTGGATTTTTTTTTAATAAAGAGGGAGGTATAGCTGAAGTTTCTTCCCTTACTGACATTTGGTTGGTGTTTTTGGATTGAGAGTTAAAGATTCCCATTCAGAAAAAATATGATGATATCATACAAAAATAAATACTTGCTAACATCTTTGTGAGTTTGGAGCATTTAAATTGCTTTGATTCATTCCTCCAAAAATGTTTGCAAAACCTTTTCATATTTCAAAGGATTGTTTTCATGCAGTAAGTACTGCAAGCAGTAGCAAATACTGATAAAATTCAATTTGAAGACCTTAGAGATGGCTGCGTGCTGCCTTGGTTCTTAAACCTGCTTCAGTATTAGAAAAAGAGGTGCTACAATTGTGACATATGGACTTTACTGTCCATTTTGTATGCCCAGTGGAGCTTGAAAATAGGAAACGTAGTCTTAGTAAATACAATTTCCTTCTTTTTTTAATGCTATTGAGTCCTGCAGTGCTAAATGCGATGCTAATATTTTTACATTTTTCTGATGTTTTTGTGTGTTTTAAATTCATGTGCAGCAAATTAATATTCCAGTTTTGGAATGAGAAATTGGTATCTAATAATCAAATTCTTAGGACTGTTTCAAGTACTTAGTGTGTGAAACTTAAGCAGTTCAGGCATAGCTGTCTCTTAATGTTGTTTTTTGTATATCCTAAACATCCAATTAAATGAGACATACATTTCAGAGAAGAAACTGATAGAGAGAAAACACCGGAGAAATATGTCAGTGCAATGTGGAATAAGCAACAAATTAAATATTCAGGTTATTAATTGTGCTTTGACCATAAGTAAAACAAGTCTTTATTAGACTGTCCAGTATGTCAGTGCTTTTTTTGGTGGTAGGAGCCCAGAACTGCACACAATACTCCAGATGCTATTTCCTAGGACTTTTGCAAGAATTCTCTCACTTTGGCCTTTCTTTCAGTCACCTACTTTTTTTGAAACAGTTCTGTACTATTGCTATGTGATTTGCTATTGCATGCCTTGGGTCTTTACAGATAAACTTTGCGTGGAGGATTCATTGTCAGTTCTGCTTGCTGAAGAACAAATTGGCTTTTGTGTTCACTGTCAGTGAATAATGAATTAATCCTGTTAGCCAGGAGTGAATTATGGATGGCCAGAAAGATTACTGAGGCATGTTCTTGGTACAGTTGTTAGCTATAGTTACAGTGTAATTGATACATACCATCATAGTGTTGAAAGACAAAAAAAAAAAAGAGATGAACTTGCATCTTCTTTTTACTATGTCTGGTAATGTTCTTATTTTATAAATTGTGTTCCTTTTACTAAATACTGTGGAAAATTCTACTCTTCCACTGTCAGAACTGCTCTTTAATTCACATAAATTGCTGAGAAACCTGATATATATATAAAGCTGCTACAGAAAATTTTATACCAGCAACCTGACATGGCTATTGAACATTGGTTTCCATTTTAAGATGTAGTGGGTAGGTTTTTTTTCTAACCACATGATCATATTTCAAAAGCAAGTTAAAGAAAATATTGTAGGCTTCATTTCAGAATAATGCGCCTTGCTGAGAAGTATTCTGTCTGAATTGAAATACAAAATACTTTCTTAATAAATCCACAGAGATGTCACCAGGAGGTGGGTTTTTTAAACTGTGGTTGGTTGTGTTTTTTTGGTTTTGTTTTTCTGAGATTTTGCTGTGGGTATAGGAAACAGTGTCATGCTTAGTGTTTTTTGATCTCTGTTTTTGGAATTTTCATCCCAAGTACTAGTTACAGATTCATTTTCGTAATTCTTGACAGTCTGAGAATTAAGAAGAATAAGAAAAAAGTTCTGAGGTGCAGAAGGAAATGGTCTTCCTTTTTGAATATTCGCATATATCTGGTATTCAGTGGGGAGCTGCAGATGCTCACTGTAAGACACTTTGTGTCTCAAGGGTACATCTTGAAGTACCTGGAAGTCCTACTTGACTTGCCCTTTGCTTCTTTCACAGGAAAAAGGCTTCAAAAAGCCTTCTGTTTAGCATTATAGGAAAATCAACTGCAAAATCACAGTGGCTGAAGTTGGAAGGGACTTCTGGAGGTCATCTGGTCCAGCTCTCCTAGTGAAACAGGGCTAGGTAGAGCTAAGTGCCGAGGGCCATGGCTTTTGAGATAATCCAAGGAGAGAGGCTCCACAGCCTCCGTGAAGTGTTACTCCCGTTCAAATTGAGGCTGTTGTGTCTCACTGATGAGATAGCCCTTAGCGTTCTCTTTTCCAGGTTGATCAGTCAGTCCGAGGCTGTCTCAGCCTTTCTTTATACAGGAGGTGGTCTAGGTGCTTCATTATCTCTGTGACCCTTTATTGTACGTTCCAGTATGTCAGTGTCTGTCTTGTGGTGGGGAGACCAAAACTGCACACAGTACTCCAGATGCTATCTCCTAGGACTTTTGCAAGAACTGGCTCATTTTGGCCTTCCTTTCAGTCATGTGCTTTTATTGAAACAGTTTGCAGATTTGGGAAGGTCTGCATTTCTTTGCCAATTTTTTATTAGATCAAATTCAGATTTCCTTTCGTGTTCCTTCATCAGGAAGTTGTCTGATATGTGCCCAGACAGCCACATTTCCAAGTTATGTCCTGGTCACAACTCTGAAATCAAAGCTGGACTAGAAAGAAATGGCTCTGAATATTACTGATAGTGAGGTTTTTAGGTAAAATTTGAGTCGTTTTTTTAAAACAACCTGAAACATTTTTTACATTCTAGGATTTATATCTAGTACCTGGAGGATGCAGAGTGTGGACATCAGTGTTAGAATTTTTATTTTCTCATCATGTACCCATTCACCTTCACCTTACGCCTGTGTTATACCAAGATTGTCAACAGCTGTAACAGTTTGCAGTTCTTACCAGAGAAGTCACTGTATCTGTTCCAGATGTTCTCTTATTCATGAAAAGAGGTATAATGATTACGTGAATGGTGGTGAATTGAAACAAAGGTTCTGAATCCTCCTACTCTGCAGAAGTTGGACAAGCAGTGTTATATGCTCTAATTGGACTGGCACACAGTTGGCAGAATGAAAAATATCATTACGTTGGCCTGTGCAGCTAAGCCAGCAAAATTCTTTGGGCAAATCCAATTATACTAGCAAAAGATTCTTATTTCTGGGGTTTATTTTGTCAGCTGAAGTTCCTCTAAAGAGCTTTTGCTAGTGAAAGATGTGTGTCATTACCGTATGATTCTGCTGGCAGATTTTTATACATGGACAGGTCCTTTGTTGTGCAGCTTTGAGTCCAACAGGATAATCCTTGTTTATTTGGTCTTGAAAAAGGCACATCAATTAGTCTTGGAAGTAGTCCACTTGTTCATAAGATCTGTTACTTTTTGCCACTTGTGGCCCAGGGCTTTTAATTTACTGCCTATAGTTGCTTCTTATAGTAGCTCCTTTTTGGTTTTACTTAAAGCTAGAATTTTAAGAATATATTTAAAGGAAATGTCGAACTTTATGGTCCCCAAGAGCTTTTCATCTGTCAGTTTACAGGTTAATATGATGCAACTTTCTTCATCCTGGTTGTTTTATTTTTTCCCCTCACTGTTACACAAAATGTGATGTGGATCCCTCAGGAATAAGGCAGGACAATGAGCATGTGAGAGCTTTGGCCTTCATGAAAGCTGAGAGTTACTCCCGTGGGAGTCCCAGGACACCAGTGCTAATCAAATGGGGACCTAATCAGGAGTGAAGCTCAAGAGAAAGCACAGCAGGGGAGGGTAGTAAACCTGTGCTTATTAACATATATACAGTGTCCTGTTTAGCGCATTGGGGAACTGGCTGATGTGTAGTGCAGGTGCTGCTGTCTGGATTCCAAGATCTGTAGCTGGCATCTGTCGTGTATACTGGTGCTAAAGTACGTGCAGATGGGGGTGTCTGAACTATCCTGGGTTATGGTGACAGGAAGATAAAATGTCCTTTGAACTTGACATACCCGGGTGGGAGAGACAATGTTCCCTGGTTTATCATAACAAATTCTTCTCATCCCTTGCACCAACCCTTTGCATTTTCATTAAATATTCATATTTAGGGCAAGGGTAAAGGTCTGTTGTTTATTCCCATATTCTTCTTAGTTTTTACTGTTTTCAGAAGTAATCTTCATTTCACTCTTCCTAGACTGACAGAGTCTTTACAATTATGCTACATATTATTAGTGAAAGAGTTTTGTGATCTGTAAGGGAATGTGGAAGGAGAGAGCATCAGCTCATGTAACTTGTGTCTCGTCAAGGAACTTTTCAGTCCCATAAGGGGATAATAAGAAAAGGAGTAATAAATAGGAGCATTTTGAGGCACAAATCTGTTAAACCAAAAAAATAAAGGAGGCAGATAAAGGGACAAAACCTGATCCATCACTAATTGAAGAGGGTATGTGGAATGTAGGAATGTTTATTTTAGTGAGATTATTTGATTGTAGGCCTCATCAAATGGTATTATAAGGGAAAGGAGGAAGCCATAAACAAGATACAGAGAGAGACACAAACCTACCAAGCAAACTTAATGGAGACAAAGACAAGAAACAAAACCTGGTCTGTCACATTAACTGATGAGCTATCAGAAACGTGTGCACAAACAAGGGTTCTGTGACTGATAAGGATGCAAACCTGAGGGTCCAGGATGTTGGGGCAGGTCAGTGAGACTATGCCAGCTGAGGGAGGTGATTTGCAAGGGAAGGGATTTGGAAAGGGGCAAAGTAGGGCCAGACAGAAAAAGGGCTGATAAAGGTGGCCAGTCTTCACACTTGTCTGCCTGAGCCCTGTCCCTGATCCCTGCAGACTGTCCTGTTTTATTAGATCTTTTTTTAACTGCCTCTCTATATAATTCCACTTTCTATACCGTGTGTGTGAGTGCTGCAGGGGCTAGGTGAGACCAGCTTGAGTAGAGACTAGGCCAGCAACTGGAGTCTCATTGGAGTGTTGGCACCAACCAGGTTTGCAGTGCCAGTGGTGGAATTGAGGCTCTTGGTGGCAGGAGCTGGAGGGGCAGTAGCTATCTGAATTATTTTGTTGGTTTCCTATAGACTTTGTATCTATAGTGCCAGGTACAGGGGACTTGTGTGAGCTTGTAAACTCTGCCTTCTAATGCCACACCCAAGTTAAACTTCTGCCGCTGCTGCTTTCTGTGGGAGAGATGGAAGACAGTAATGCTTACAAAGCCATCTGGCCTGCAATGGCTCCATCCTGTCCCGTAAGTGACTTCTCTTGTCTTGGTCCTAGGGCTATGGGGCACAGCTCTTCCAGAACTTATGCGACCTAGGTCAAAAAATTTAGGTCTTGGATTGTGAATAATCCACTGCATTTGGAGGTATCTGTCTGTTCAGCCCAAGAATTTACTGTTGTAGTAGGTACAATCAGACTAATAGGTTGAAATGTAATTCAAATTACAGTTGTTAGAATTGTTGGAGCAGTTAGGATATCCAGAATATTCTACTAGCCCATTAGATGCATGTAGCTGAGTTTTAAAATGCTTATAAATGTTGATGTTTACCAAGTTGTATCATGGGGAAAAATAACTTCCTTTTCAGTATGCACTCATGAAGAGGAAACATGCAGCTTTTGATTTCTAGTCAGTCTGGTAGGATTTTATACTGTATACTCCATCAGATTGTCCTTGCGTAAAGCCTTCTGTAGGAACAGGCTATGCTAAAGAATAGTCCTGAAGTATTAGTTTACTTTTAAAATACAAGTCTTTTGTGGGCTACAGGATGGATGTAGTTTATTCTCTGAATTTGAGATGAAGAGTGTGGAGTAGTTTCTTGTGTTTCACAGGACCATTAAGTAGGAATATACAGGGAGCTGGAGAGGAAAGTGTTTTTCAGATATTTGCAGGAATTGCTTTGGTAATAATTCCCCTCTGTGATGGTCAATGATCAGTATGTGGCTGCAGCATTTATAATTTTACTGGAAAAGGACAATGAAGAAGACACACCTCAAAGGTGTTGTCTTGGTGAAAATACCTAGTTTTTCCCAAATAAAATGGAAAAGCTTTTACATGAAGCATTACTGCAAGAAACATACAGAAATAGAACAAACACTTTTAAAGGGTGTTGTACATACAGACATACTCTTTATTCACCTTTGTTACTACTACACTTATGAGAGTTTATAGGGTACACAGATGAGAATGAGACAAAACTGTACTGGGTATGTCAGTGAAATGATAACTTTTGGGGATATTGGTAAAATGCTGACTTTTTAGACACAAGATTCTAGGTTTTAGTGGCCTGACATACACTGCTTCTTTTACTAGTAACAATCCAATGACTTTGTCCTGATATTGCTTCCTTTAAATATGAAGTAGTCTGTATTCCTGTTCATTGTGCTCTTTTGGTTAAGTGTCTATTTAAAGAAGGGCAGTGAGTTTATCTTGTTAGTTAAAAGCTAGGTAGAGTGTTCTTGATAACTGCCATCCAGTCTGTTCTTCTTGCGTGTTGGACATGAGAAAAATATATAGCATATGGCTGGAAAATGTAGGAGTAGTCCCAGAAAATACTTTGAGTACTAACAAGAAACAGAGTGATTTGGGATTTGGAGAGCTCCCGTCATTGTGGAAAGTATCATATTTCACAAATAAACTACTGAACTTAATGACCCCTAATTATGTAGACTGAAAAAACATTCTGTTAGTATATAGTTATTCCACATACTGATTGAAAATAACATGAAAACTGAATTATACAGGCTATGTGTCTGTTATTAACTTCTTGTACTTTCCTGCATGCTGGTATTATCTTGATACAGTTATCACATGAGAATTTGTTTCTTAATGAAAACTAAGACAAAACACCAAGTCTTCAGTTAATTAGGTTTGTATTGGGATTTGTTATATCTCTTTGCAGATAAGTTGAACTTTAGGTTCCTTCTTTTTCAGTACAGAAGAAGACACAATTACATTTTAAATCTCTGTACATGTAGTTCCAAAAAATTACTCTACCTTTATTTTCTTTCTAATGGGAAACAATTTGGCTAAAATTACTGTCTCTTACTGCAGAGGGCAGTTAGCACTTACAGAGTCTGAAATATCTGTGAGAGTTAGTAATCTGGAGTGATGATAAAGGCAAAGTACTTAGCAGTTTGCATCTCCACTGTTTTAGAAGTGGTGCACTCCTGAAGCAAAAGAAAAATAATAATAGAAGAACTGTTTTTCCAAAGTAGACTGCTTTTGACAGGGTAAGGTATATTAGTGTTGATGCTTGGGAAGGGTGTCACATTTAAATTAGGACAGTAGCAGTGGGAGATCCCCAGCTGAAGGCACATACAGATTATATTTAGACAGGAGTGATTATCGTATCGTTTCAGGGTTCTGTTTTCTGCCAGCTTCACTTGATCCGCTTTTTTCCTTCCTCCATTTGATGTTTTCTTTTGCACTCACAAAATCCCAGCATACGCAATTTACCAGCATTTTTATTACCTGTCTTTCTCTTTAAATAGGCTTAGTCATCATGGTGTAAAAAATTGGGCCACAAATCATCCTTCTCTGACTCTTGTAGCATAGTTCCTTTAAGCTTTGTCCTTTGGTAGTGTTCTCTGAAATCTACACGTTTTCACAGAAGCTGTGCTCTCAAGGCACTTACTGGGTATCTCTTCCAGTTTTTCTTTTTGTTGAGCTTCTGAGAGCAAGCAGCCTTCTGGAAGAGTCACCCTTTACCTGGACATTTACTGTCATGAACAGTCAGGTGCATACCTGCCTTTGGACCTGTTTGTCTCTAAAAATTAAAAGTGCCATTGGTTAAGGAGTTCAAAAGAGATTGAGCAACAAACAGATGCATGCATTATCAGGCTGGTTCCCTAAGGAAGCTGACTGCTTTAGGTAAGATACAGTAGGGAAAACTACAATCTGTGTTAAAGTATTTGAAAGCAAGAAACTGAAAAGCTCTAAAATTTTGTTTAAAATGCCCACAAGTAAAAGAGAGGAAAAATACCCTTTTTCTCTTGAACACCTGGACAAAACTTCTAGTTCTTAAACAGAGTGTTCTTGCACTGGAAAGAACACTGGAGTACAAACTATATGTCACTGGAAACCTACCAAGGAGCAACTTCATAGAGTTCAGAAAATAAAATGCCCTTGTAAAGCTAAGAGCCTGGAAAGGTCCATAGTCCAGTCTACAACTAAGTCTGAAGTGAAACCTCTAACAGTATAGGGGAAGGGGGCAGTTCTAGAAAACAGAGCCATTGCAAACAAGTTGTTTTCTCTGCTTCAGCTATCTGCAATTACAGGGAAATGTTATTGAAATAGTGCTGTGGTGGACTGAAACGGAATTGGTGGAATGAGTGAACAAGCTGGAGGGCAACTAAATGCTACAAGTTTGCTTGCCCTAGGAATTCTGTAAGAGAAGTTCATGTGATGTTTGGACTCAAGGATGGTTCCTGTGGTAGTTCATGTGGTTTTAGTTTTTGTTTGTTCAGTTGGTTATCTCTGAAGTATGATGTGTACTTTTCTATATTTTCGGTTGTCATGCCTATTAAGAGCATGATGTATTTTAATTTTTGCAGAATAGTGAGGTGGAGGGGAGGGATGTTTATTGCATTTGCTGGTGGCTTCATAGCCACTGGTGGGAACTTCGGAGAAAAATGCTCTATTAAGTTGTTTGATAGCATGGACACACAGTGAAGAGGGAAAAAAAATGCAGTTGTGTTCATAACCAGCTGGGAAAACATTGCTTGGAGGTGAATGACCTTCATATCACTAGCACTTGTTACTTCAGGCACTATGTAGGCCCTGTGGAATTATAATGAAATACACAGACTTAACCAGAGATTGATGATTTGTGTTTTTCAGGTTATGCGTATGAATGGCTATCGTTACATGAATAACTAGAAGAATGAAACATCTCTGTGCTGAGCTAGCAGAATTAAAATAGGCTGCAGTACAGAGAAAATGTCTGATTAGCTAAGTACAGACCTGATAGGAAGGGAGTGCAATGCAGAGAGCAGGCTCTATGTGGCAGCTGCTTACCAACTAGTACAGATTCCATTGCTGTGAAGGCTGTGTTTATACATCTTCCCATGGTTCTGTAGCCTGTAAGTGCTAAGGTGGGAGGAATGTAAAATAGGTGAGCCTTATTTTCTTCATGTTACTCTTTTCTGATAAAGTTTTGATTTTGCATGGATGTTGGAACTTTTATATTTTAGTGCTGCTAAAGTATAATTTAAATAGTGATTCTTCCAGGGGTTAGGGAACCATCAAAAATCTGTGTTTATAAACACAATATAATGGTGAATACTTGCAGGTGCTAAATTTCATGATGTTTAAGTCTTCAGTCTTCAATGAGTCACTCCTAATGCTAGGTGCATTTACTGAAGTATGGATTGTAATTCACCGATCTGGAGGTGGGTTTTGTTTTTGTTTTGTTTTGGTTTTCTTTGCACTGGTGTAGAGTGAAGAGAGTCCTAGTCCCAAGCGGCAACGCCTTTCCCATTCAGTCTTTGACTACACAGCAGCATCACCAGCCCCATCACCACCAATGCGACCATGGGAGATGACATCAAATCGGCAGCCTCCTTTGGCTCGACCCAACCAACACCACTTCTCAGGGGAACGATGCAACACACCTGCACGAAACAGGAGGAGGTAAGCAAGCTCTGTAGCTTGGGAAACAAGTTCTTATTCTTCCTGATTTTAGCTCAAGGAAGGTGTATTTTGGGCAGCGCTGACTAGATTATACATGGTAAACATCTTAACATTTCCTTTGAGCTGTAAGATACTGAAGTTGTGACTAAAAAGTTACTGTAAATAATTCAGGCTTGTGCATCATCTTGTAATTTATGTGAATAGTCATCTTGAAGAAAAGAGTGTTCAAAGCATGTTTATTATGAACCTAATTCTCTCTTACTCTGTACTGAGGCAAAAAGCATGTAGAAAAGTGCAAGGAAAAAGTCTTTCTCATCAGGGTACTTTTAAAGATGTTAAGAATTACTCATGTAGAACTGATGCCTTAACTGGCTACCTGC